>JANZXR010034175.1:0-14198 GCA_027575705.1 Erythroxylum echinodendron | reverse complement strand
AATGTACCCTTAATGAGTCCCAAAAGTCCACTTTATCCTTCCTTATAAGCTTAGGCTCTTTTGGTACTTAAGTTACAAGCAAAAAATACTCTCAATTCATTCTTATGCATTTATTCCATAAACTATTATGTTTAATTTAACGAAAAAAATTGCGGGGGCCAACATATTCGAGCTTTGCTCTCAATTCACTTAAAGAGAGAGCATTCCTTGTATTCTTTTGAGGGTAACTAATAGAAAGGTTGGTTTGACCGTATCTCTCTTGTGTTTTTCTGTTGCCTTTACTTTCTTATTACTTTTGTAGCACTGTTTCTTCAAGTGTGGAAGGTAAACACTTCGTGGGTCATTGAAGGTTGAAGTCTTACTTAAGTGGACCTAAGTGTGACTGCCATGCAAAGGGAGCTGGCAATCAACTTTAGTGAAAGTTTGGGTCCCAAGGTAAGGAAAATCTAGTTCAAATAGTACTGCTATCTCCTTGCCTTCCTTAAGTAACTCTTAAATTTGTATGGATTCTAGGAACTGATCTCCTATAATTTTCATCTCACCCCTAGTTATGAAAAAGTCTTATGTTATTCCTTCCTTTCCTTATCTTAGTACTTGTGTAAGATAATCCAAAGTTACCTTTCATGATTATCATTATTATTCTGAAATTAATTTCTTATATGAACCTTGCACTAATTGTGAGGCCAGTACTAACCCTCTATGGCATTAGGCTCCTACTAGCAATCATACTAGGGATCTATTATATTTACTACCAAACAAGTTTATTGTTAGTCGTAAATGAGTTTATGAAATTAAAACTCAAGCTAATAGTTCTATGGAATGCTATGAAATTTACGTAGTTGCTAAAAGGTTCACACAGGAATATAATATTGACTATAAAGAGAAATTTGCTATTGTAGTTCTTATTACCCTTATGTGCAGCCTTCTTGTTATTGTTGTTGTCAAACAGTGGCAGTTGTTTCTAACTACTTTTTCAAATGGGTATCTTTCTGAGTAAGTCTATATGCAACACCTTTTGGATATGATCATCCTCTTAATAACATTTGTCATCTCTAAAAAGCTCCCTATAGCTTGAAACAAGATCCTCAAGTATGATTTGCTAAATTTAGCTTGACTATTGGGTAGATCGGTTTTCATTTAATTTTTATGACCATTCACTATTTCTTTATTAGAAAGAGAAAGTTTTCATTCTCTTACTTTTATGTAGATGGCATTATCATCACTGGTGATGATTTGCATGACGTCCATAACCTTAAAACATTTCTAGGTTAATAATTTTAAATGAAAGATCTTGGGCATCACAGCTACTTTCTTGGTCTTAAGGTATCATCAAACTCTGGGGTTACTTCTTTCTTAAGAAAAATATTCCACAGATCTTCTTTCTTGAGTCAATCTTACTGATGACAAGATAGCTAGTACTCTCACTGAGCCCAATGCTCTTTTTTTTTTTTACAATTGATGACACTCCTATTAATGATAGAACTCTTTATCGATAGCTGGTTGTTATTCATGCTTAACTCATTGTCATTTTCCATAATATAGCTTATGTCATTCATTTGGTCAGACAATTCATATCTGCCCCTTGTACCACTCACTTTGCAGCAGTTCTTCATATTCTTTGTTATTTAGAAGCATCTTTATTTCACCATCTCCATTTATTTAATTCATCTACATAAGACCTGAAAACCTATTCTAACATTTGATTGGGATGGAGGTCTTACTGATCGATGATCTATCACTATCTATTGTTTATTTATTGGTAATTCCTTAATATCTTAGCAGAGTAAGAAGCAAACTATAATGTCTTGTTCTAACACGTAATATGAATAGCAAACTCTTGTTGACACTTATTCTAAGCTAGTCTAACTTTGATGGTTGCTTAATGATATGGGTATTAAGCAAGTTCTTGCAATGCCCTTATACTGTGATAATCATATTGTAATTCAAATTGCATATAATGATTTATTTCATAAGCACACCAAGCAAATTCAAAATAATTGCCACTTTGTTCGAGACATCATGTTCTTCAAAATTTTATCAAGCTTGTCTCAATCTCTTTTAGTGATTAAGTTACCGATATCTTCACTAAAGCTCATCCACCTCAACATTTCCATAATCTTCTCTGCAAAATTCATCTTACTTCTACTTTACCATCTACAAGTTAAAGGGAGATTTTAAAATATATACAAAATATCATAATTTCCATAATTATGTCCTAAATATTATGTAATTATATTATAATATTCAACAATTTTATTATGATATTTTCTTTTCTTATATGTTGATTCAGTGCACGTTATATAAGGAGCTCTCATCCTTTGTATTATACAAAACAGAAATTCAATTCATCTTTATTAATAACATAAGATTTCATAATTAACCAATAAAAAACAATGATTCAAAATGTTAAGAGTTTTTTTATTTTCTTGGAATTATGTCTTGTCGGATACTATATATGTTACTACATTTATTTGGATTCAATTTTATTATCATGTGATATATCTCTCGGATCTTTAGCACTAAAACAACAATTACAAGATCTATCTTACTTACAAGTTGAGAAAACTAAAAGTTCGTCAAATCACGTGTAGTTATTTCCATAGTCTTCATCAAGGACTCTTAAAAATAGGCCTGAACTATTTAATGGGCAACCAATACTTTCATGAAAGTTACTTAATTTTTCATGATTATTGGATAAGTAGTCAGTGCTTTGGATCTTTAAAAATCTTCACTCATCAAAATAGAATTGTAACTTCAATACTTGTCTCACATGAGGAGTAAGAAAGAAAAAAAAATTGTGAATAATGAATGCTCGCAAATATTACGAGTTGGAGCTTAAGCTACATACAATCTTCTACTGTTCTAGTTGGCTAGTTACATCTATGTGGAGGCATGATATTTGTTTTTATTAGAACATAGTAGTTATGACATGCATGTAGAGAAGAATTTAGTCCTACGACGCAATTTCAGATACTTCAAGCCTAGAATTATAGACTAACTTGATCAGTAGATATGAGTTTACATTCTGCACAATCTTTTGGTTCTTTACCCTATAGCTCACTATTCATTATGTAAGGAAGTTTTGAAAGATGTTTTTGTTGGATATTTTGACACTTTTCAGAGCATTGGACAACGATTAATTGCATTTCATCAATTTTCAATATCTTATCGATTACGTTACGTAATTTGAACCAGACAAAGACAATAAAGTGACCCAATAAATGTCTCTAGGCCAAAGTCCAGGAGAAAAATAGATCACGATCAAAGTGGACCAGACCTATATTAGGCCTGTGATAGGGAAGCCCGATATGGATGCTATATAAAGAGGGTAAGGTCTCCTCTAGTTGCTCATGTCATTTATGAACGTAAAGTTACTATGACCCATTTAGGTTCACATTTTGAGAAAAATATAGAAAGGCTTTAACGCATCTCAATGAGTAGTTCCTATGAAGGCGACGATGGATTCGTGCATGTTTCGGCCTCGAAAAGCTCGTTTGAAATTATGGAACCAAATTTAGGTAATTTTTGCATTTCTTCATTTATTTCCCTTTTACATTTGATCTGGGTTACGTAACTATGGTCATGTTATATATTACATATGGTATCAGAGTGGTGATGCGATCGGGTGGTTAAAAATGAAGATTTTGTAATTTTCCTCCATAAGGTTCTCAAAAAGTTAACCTCCTTTTATAGTTTTTTCTTGCTTATTGATGCATAAAAGTAGAATACATACGTTTAGCCTTAAAAAAATAGGTTAAAAACGAGCCTCGAAGTGTAAAAATTGGTTCAAATCTCACCAAAATTGTCCTTTTTAGGTAGGCCACACTCGCCTAACAGGTGAATAGTACCACCCGAAAGGCGTTATGTCTAATGCATGCAACTGGTGGATGCATTGGTGGATAAGAGCGTGCCACGTGTCATGTGTGCAACGCACGCATTAGTTGATAAGGATGAATGAGTGCACATCTGGCGTGTGCAGCTCAAGTGCTACACATATTAGGTGGCACGTGCACAGGATATGCCTCTCGTTCCACTTGCATGTGATGTTAATGGATGAAATCATGCTGATGTCAGCTATAGTGTAATTGATGTCAACGCTACAATAAACTAAAAAAATTCATATTTCACGT
Organism: Erythroxylum echinodendron; assembly: GCA_027575705.1. NCBI lineage: Eukaryota > Viridiplantae > Streptophyta > Magnoliopsida > Malpighiales > Erythroxylaceae > Erythroxylum > Erythroxylum echinodendron. The sequence continues at coordinate 10,068 of JANZXR010034175.1, read as the reverse complement.
AAAGGTGTCTCAGGCTATTTTGGGTCAGTTTTTGGGTTCGAGAAATTCCTTAAAGTGAGTCTTTCCATTTTTCTGGATTAATTACATTGGTAATTTCACTCTAAAAAAAGGAATTAAGATATTCTAAAGCCATTGCAATTAACTTGCCATGAGGGAGATACATGAGGTTTTTATGTCTTGGGTGGTCAGTTCAGTGTCTGGTGATGATCAATAGTTACTCTAATGAGATTTTTTCGCTATAAAAGTCTCAAATAAAGTTTTCAGAGAATGTCTTCAGCATTAGTATGCGACAATGAGACTGTGCATTTAGGTTTTGCATTTACTGATGTTACATTGTCACATAACATACGCTTATAAAGAATGTGAGGATAACATAAAGATCTATCCTTTGCGTTTGTAGACATTTTGGGCACTAACAAGGATGTAGTCACCAAAATGGCCTTTCGAGACAATATTTTGAATTGTTTTGCTTGCATGTTGGGGGATGTCTCTAATCTTATATTTGGTTATTCTACTCAAAGGTGTTGGCCTTACATAAGATTTTGAGATGTGCATAAAGGCATTAGATGGAGGAAAGTTCTTTCTTAAATGATCTATTCACCTAAAGGTGGTAGTGTCATGATAGTTAATGGTTTGTACTCTGATCTCTTTTATGTGGAGCTTTAATTGCATATATTATGTATTCAACTCAAAGATGTTTTATGATATATGTGATCGGATTCTTAGTAAAAATACTATTTAATGGCTTTGAGTATCGTTGTTAACCTGCATTTATGTTGATCTTTACATTGTTATTTAGATATCACATTTTTGGTTAACAATCACATTGTTACTGCTAAAACCTTGATTGAATGATATGGAGATGTATTGAATAATACTGGTTCTTTTAGCTCTTCCCCATTCTTAAGTGTGATAGCTTCATATTACTCTCGTTGATGTAATTCCATATTTCTCAAAGAGTCCTCCACACTTCTCTTACAAAATTCACGGAAAAGCTGCCTTACTTGAATCTCCAGATTGTGAATAAAAGCTGTATGATTTTCTGTTACTTGCTCAATTTGCTCTTCTAGTCTCTTCTAACCCTCTTCCATATCTGTGAGCTTATCTAGGATCTTATCCAATTTAGGATCCCATGAACTAGACTCTTCTTGCTGAATTCTTGATAGTTCTTGATGTCCTAAGTGAGTCCTTACATTGTTGGACCAATAGAAATTTAAGTGGTTCTAACACCCCGAAGTGTACAAGTTCATATAAGGATGATGATTTTCCCAACTAAATTAGGGCTCATTTAAATCTACAAGGGTCCTTTGCTCCTATAATATACATCCTCCATGACCCTTTTTCATCTCTTCTTAGCATTCAACTATTCAGATGTCTCATTTTCACTCTAGAAGTCTTGATGTGTCTCTACTTTACGCCCCAATTTTTTTTAAAAATTTAGAAACAAAAGAACTTAGACTAAAGAACTAAACTAATCGCCTTCCCTAGAAACAATGCCAAAAACTTGATCAACAATTTATCTATGCTAATTTTTAATATTTTTAACCTCGATAATACCGCAAGCACAGGGTCATTTGTATAGTACCTAAGGTATTGATCCCATGAGGAGGAGTAATTTAATCCTACAATCTAATGCTTGACTTAAATTTGCAATAAATCAAAATAACAAACCAACGTAGAAAATTAATCAATTAAGCAATCAATCTCAATAATTAAATTCAGAAATTATAAAAAGGATAGCAAATTGCATAACCCAATCAAGAATCAACCTAGGAACTACCAGTTGAGAAAAAAGGGGCTTAATCTGACTTTAATGAAAATCTAATTAATTATGAAATTATCGAGTTATGAGGTCTAGACAGTCCTAGGGTTGATTACTCTCTCTTAAGTTATAATTTTTAACCTTAATTAATAATCCCTAATTAGATTATGGAATTGCAATCTCTCGATTCACAATTAGTCAAAACCTAATTTGGCTTTGAAATTGTCTAATAACCTACCAAAACCTATGCATGATCTCTCGCTACATAAATTTAACGATTTGATTCAATTCTTTATCTATCAACCTACCTAACTCTCATTAGCCCAATTTGATGATATTCACTCAGTTCATCCTCTTAGTTTATTACCAAATTATTAAGAAAAAAAATGAATCACGAATAACTCAATAAAATCGTAATAAATCAAATTTCATTAATATCAAAGACAAATCCCGAATGTGAGTTTAGATAATATCCTTAATATTCAACAATCTATCATCTATGGCTATCTCAAATTCTATACAATTGTAAGAACGAAATAAACCAGAAATTGTTAGAGTAGTGCTCTAAAGGCAATCACCTTTAGCACTTTTTCACAAACTTTATTTTGATTAATAAAGCAAAAAGAATTTTTCATTGATTTGATATTCATCTATATATGAACGGATATTGATCTTAAATCGAATTAATGAAGTGCATGATACAAAACATAAAAAGAAGAAAATAATGATGAGAACATGATAATGAGATTCCTATAATGTACAATTATGTTAGTATCTAAATAATCCCTAGTAATAGGATTAATAATACAGGACATTATTAATCCAGATAGACTAGCACATGTTATATTCCTTAACTTGATCAATTAGTGGATCTCACAAATTGTATGCATAAGTTGTTTAGAGTTAACATGTGGATGCTTACTAAAAGTAGTAAGTACATTGGATGAACCACTATGAGATTATCATATGAATGATCTATTGAATGACAATGATTAATCTCATCATAGAAATGGTGCAAATATCTTTAGACTTAAGGTACCTAAGGATATCTTGGATATTAATCATGTGCTTTGACATTATTCCCTGTTATCTCAAGACAAGGTCGCTGTTAGGGTGGTGATTAGGTACAACTATTGGTATTCAAAGGTAATTAGGTAGCCAATAAAGGATTCACCACTCCTGATAGAAGGAGATGATACCCATGGGCTCTTGTAGAGGTCATTACTCAGGGGTCCTTGGCCAAAGCAGTTATGTCATAAAGAGAGTCTTCAATGACACATAAGACTAATGAGATCCTAGGACAAGAACTAACATCACTTGGATTAGATGTGACGTAGTCAGTCTAGTGGGAGTTGACACATAGCTCATATTCTGAACCAAAAGAGTATAGTAAGGTGAAATGACGAATTGCACAGTAATTGTCTATGGAAAGGTTCATAAGCTAGATAATTAACTATCGAAGAGTTCGTGTGTTGTTCCACTTATATTTCAAAAAATTGGCACCATGAAACCCTTCATGATTTGATTAAATTAAGAGTTAATTCAAGTGCCTAAAATAATTAGGAACCTAAGGGTCACACACCTAAAATATCAGATGGAAAACAAAGTATGTATGGACAAATTTAAGTAGGTCATGATTGTGGCCGAAGGCGAGCCAGAATGTGGCCTTGTTGGTCACGATTGTGGCAGAGGGCATGGAATTATACATAAGTGAGTTCTTCACTTATGTACATAACTTTTTACCACTTATTACACACACAAGTGAGAGCTCTAGAATAGTTCTAGAGTGAGAGAGAGGTATCAAGAACTTTGTTCTTGCAATTTATGCAATTGTTGCATGAATCAAAGTGTATGTATCAAGATTCTTGATCTATCTTTTCATATTGAGCATGTACTAGAATTCATCTAGTTTGGTGCTCAAATCGCCCCTATACATTGTTTCTTCTTGATCTTTGCGTGTTCTTGGGTGATCAAGGAAGGGTTTGGTGTTAGAAACAAGAAAGGAGGAGAAACAAAAGGTAAAAGATTTATATTCCATATTTTTTACGTATCCTTGCATGCATGTTTGATTCTGCGGTGATGTCGGAATCTTGATTCTGACACTTCCTTTGAATTATCATTCATGTGATGCATGCAATCATGGCAAACCCACCAGTGGTATCAAAGGAAGTTTATGCATGTAATAGATGATGTACTGAATATGTGCAAAGTATTTGCTGGGTTGTGACTGACATGAATATTGATTTGGAATAATTAGTGTAAAATTTATAATTTTTTCTATTTTTATTTCAAAGAATCATTTATAAGATGTTATGTTATGTTTTTGTCAAAGGAAACTGCAATTGAATGTCATTTGCTATTTCATTTAGAATTAATATCCAGACTGTTTATATGTTGATTTCTGGGAATTTCTAGAAAACAGAATGCATTTACTGACTTTGAAAATTTTGTAATAATTATAGAATTTTTTATTTTTCTTTCACAGAAATGTTTATAAGGTGTTATCTTATGTTTTTGTAAAAATAAAATGCGATTAAATGTCATTTACTATTTTATTTTGAATTTAGTTTCTACCTGATGCATGTATGAAGTTCTGGAAATTCTAAAAATGTTATGAACATGCATGCATGTAAATTCTATATTAATTTTTATAAAAATCATTTTTATAAATTTAATACATGCACATGATATATGAGATGTTACCACGTGTATGAGATGCATGGCACTTGTTATTAAAGTGATTATCTTTTGCATGTACGATGTAATATTTGACTAATGTTAGAAGTAATATGACAAGTTTCATACACATATGATGTGTTGGCTTATTCCTATTTATTAATAGGTAAGTCCTGAGAATTACGCTCTAGAATTTTTTTATTAGAAACATTTAGAATGTGTATAAGACTCTAGAATCTTTCCATAATTAATTAAATTTGATTCAACTAATAAATAAAGTCAAAGTCAACATTGGTTAACTTTTTGAATGTTGATGGAATTGACTTACTTAATGACTTATAATGTATGTATTTCAGTTATGAGCAATGTTGCAAATACTGTACCGGACTTGGTACGCTACTATATCAGTATCAGTCAATACGGGGTACCGTTTTGGGTAATTTTTTAAATTTATAAAATAGTCCCTGAATTTTTTAAAATTTTACAAAACAGTCCATTGTCATATTGTACAGTTGTACTGTATATTTTAACCCTGACTTCAAAAATCATAATAATAAATAATAATCACAATTAAAATAACAATAACAATAATTTTCAGATATTTCACATATAAATAATAACTACAATTTTTATGGAAAAAACACAATCATTATTATAAAAATATAAAATTAAAAACAATACAAAGTATTTAAAATATTGTAATTTCAATTTTCATTATATAATAAATAATAATTGTATCAAAACATCCAATAAAAAGAACAATAAATATCCTTAACTCTCAAATTATTATAATTTACAACAAGAGTTCGTGATAAGGAAATAATCAAAGTAGAATTGAAACCTGAAATAAAAACATATATTATTTAATTTACTATCAATTAAATATATTATATATTTAATTCATTAAAATTAATTATTACTAAATTTATAAATATCTTAATTTAATTTATAAAATTAATTTAATAATTATTAATAAATATCATTAAATTTAAAAATATTTTAAAATATATAAATTTCAAATAAATTTTGATTTAATAATTAAAAATATATAAAATAAACATTAATTTTTAAATAATAAATTTTAAATTATTTATTTTAAAAATAAAATATTTTATTAATTATTTATTAGTTTATTAATAAATATTATATAAAATATTAAAATAAATTTAAATAAAATAATTTATTTTTAAGTTTAATTTAATGTACAATTATTATTAGTGATAAAAACATTTATTTTATTTTAAAATTAAAAATTAAAAAAATCACAATAAAAGTTTAACTAATAATTAACTATAAAAACTTTGAAAAAAGGAAGGGGTAGAGAGGGGGAGATTTTTTAAAAAATTTTTGAAACTTTTGCAAAAAAAGTCCCTATATTTTTCAAAATTTTCAATACTGGCCAGTATCAGCCGGTAATATAAGTATGTGTCGCTATTGACCGGTATCAGTCAGTACCGACCAGTATTTACACCTGGTACCAAAGACGTAGGTACCATTCTATTTTTCGGCCAGTATGATACCATCCAGCCAGTACCAGCTGGTACATAATGGTACCCATAACAGTGGTTATGAGATCTAAATAAGGTTCTTATGTGATAAGAAATTTATTATTTTGATGACAATAATATGGTTAATGCATGTGCTTAAAATTAGGGTTCTGGAAATTTTCCGAACTTCAAATTGGTCCCTTTAGTGTCTAGTAGGTTAACTTACTTATCTTAATGATTTTGGCCGTCAAGATAATTTTGGCATTTATCAAAATTTTTTAGACAAACTTTAGATGAACTAGGGATATTATAGATAACTAATTGATGTGCGAAAATTTTGAAAACCCTAGGGATTAATTTAGAATTAATCCAAGTAGAGCATAACATTTCTAGTGTGAATAGATAAAAGCATATAAACCAGGATTAAAATGTTTAATTTGGATATCAAAATAATTGAATCTTAAGGTTCTTAATTGAATCATATTCGTAATTTGGTTTAGCCAAGACTAATACTAGTACTCGATTAGGTTCAAGAGTTGAATCTAATCACGAACTATAGATGAATAGTAAAGTCACAACCTAAATTAAACCTCCTTCGTATGATACATGCATTAGATGAATTTTAAGAATAGTTATGGACATAGGCTCAATTAAATTGAGTTGTCCATAATCTGAATATATATATGTGATGTACATATTCGAGATCATCTAAGAAGTGATGAGACCAAAGGACAAATCCCTCAACCAAATATTAGGACTTATTCCTTCCATTGATATAGCAAGAGCTAGAGTTCTTTTAGAGTTGGGTTGTTGGGCAAATCCAAGCCCTCTCTACACGAATATGTTCAAACTATAGAAATTAGATTTCCGGATTAATAGGTCGGTCCTAATTAGAAGCATTGATTTGTTGGGCAAACCCAAGATCAACGTGGATAGAGGCGAAGTTGAGTTATAAACATGAGATGATATAAATCAAGAGTTGATAACCCATTGAGTGTGCTAAATCAATATTTGATGGCACAAGGCGATAGTTGCATAAATTAATGCAATTGGTATGAATGATACCTACCAATTGATCAAAGGTGGCATATTGGGCAAACCTAAGGTCATTCTTGGTGATATCAAATATTAACCCATTAAGAAAACTATAAGTTTTCTCGAATTCGTAATGAGGGCTATGGATTTGAATTATAATAATGGAACCTATAATGTATGTGGTTAAAGTCCTTATCGATATGCATTAATCTACATTCCAACTTTTCTCTCATTTTTCTAGGTTGTTGAATCTCCACGATGTCTTCTAGTGTGAACTTACGCTCCCTATTAGATTCCAACAAACTCATGGGACTTAACTTCTTGGATTGGCTACGGAATTTGAGAATTGTTCTCAAATCTGAAAAACTAGGATATGTCCTAGATGAACCACTTTCCGATCCTCCTGCTGTCGATGCATCTAATGAAGATTAGAAAGCTTATAAGAAGATATTGAATGATAATGAGTTGGCTAGCTGTATAATGCTAGCCTCTATGTCACCAGAATTGAAAAAACAGCATGAGGCTATAAATGCTCATACCATAGTCTACCATCTAAGGGAACTGTTTGATCAGCAAGCTCGACCTAAAAGGTTTGAGAACTTAAAGTTACTTTTCCTTTCTAAGATGGCTGAGGGATCATCTCCAGCACAGTATACATTGAAGATGAATGGATACATTGAGAGATTAGCCAGTTTGGGTATTATAATGGATTATGAATTAAGTATAGACTTAATTCTGACTAGTTTGACCGATAGTTATTCACAGTTTGTGCTTAACTATCAGATGAACTAAATATCCATAACGATACCTAAGTTGATTATTCTGCTCAAAATAGCTGAACAAATTATGAAAAAGGAGAGTAAGGTTGTGATGCTGGTGGACTCTGCTTCTGGTTCTCGAAAGAAGAACCAAAAAAAGAAAAAGAAGTCCAAAAAGCCAATGGGAGGTATAGCCAAGAAGAAGGTAAAGGAGACAACACCAAAGGGGACATACTTCCATTGCAACAAGGAAGGACATTGGCAGAGGAACTGCAGAGCTTATCTGAAGTCATTGAAGCAGAAGAAGGCATTAGATGCCCAACCGTCTACTTCAGGTATAGTATTTGTTATTAAGGTTAATACTATTTCTGATTATAACATTTGGGTATTAGATACCAGATGTGGCTCACACATATGTGTTGATATTCAGGGTCCCAGGGATAGTAGACCACTCAACGAGGGAGAAATAAACCTATGTGTGGAAAATAGAGCAAGAGTTGCTGCATTAGCCGTAGGGAAAAATGTTTAGAATCTTCCTAGTGGGCTAGATTTAGTTTTGGAAAATTGCTATTATATGCCCGTTGTGACTAAAAACATTGTATTTGTTTCATTTCTTAATAAAGCGAGATTTCATTTAACTTTTTCAAGCAATTGTAGTTCAATTAAATTAAATAAAATGTTATATGGTACTGCTAAATTATTTAATGGAATTGACATATTAGATATGTCAAATCTAATTTTAAATATCAATGACAATAAAAGACAAAAATGAGATAAGTTAAAATCATCTTACTTATGGCATTGTCGACTTGGCCATATAAGTGAGAAACGTATAATTAAGCTACACAAGAATGGTAGCCTAGGGTTATTTTATTATGAATTATATGACAAATGTGAATCTTGCTTATTAGGCAAGATGACTAAATTACCTTTTAAAGGAAAAGGTGAACTAACGAATGGGTTATTATACCTAATACATTTTGATGTATGTGGTCTGATGTCAATTCATGTCAGAGGTGGTTTTGTTTACTTCATTACTTTTATCGATGATTTTCACAATATGGGTATGTGTATCTAATGAGATACAAGTCTGAAGCGATTGAAATGTTCAAATAATTTAGATATGAAGTAGAAAAATAGCTTGGCAGAAGTGCTAAGACACTTCGATCAGATCAAGATGGTGAATATTTAAACAAGGAATTTCTAAATTATCTTAGAGATAATGGGATAGTATACCAGTAGACTCCAACTTACATACCACAATATAATGGTGTAGCTAAAAGGAGAAACGGAACCTTGTTAGACATAGTAAGGTCGATGATGGGCTTAACAGATCTACTGAAATTCTTTTAGGGTTATGCACTCCAAACTGCTATTTATATTACAAACAGAGTCCCTTAAAAGGCAGTTCAAGTTACTCCATATGAGATGTGGCCTAACAAAAGGCCATATCTTTCTCATATGAAAGTTTGGGGTTGTCCAGCTTATGTGAATTGGATTCAATTAGACAAGCTTGAAGCGAAATCTAATAAATGTCTGTTTGTAGGATATCCTAAGGAAACAATTAGATATCAGTTCTATAATGTTTTAGAGCAAAAGGTGTTTGTCTCAAAGTATGCTGTCTTTTCATAGAAAGAGTTTCTTCTAAGAGAAGATGGTGGGAGCAAAGTTGAACGTAAAGAAGTTCATGATGCTCAAACAGATGCAGATCAATTACCTGAACCCGAAATTTTTGTTTATAGAGATGAGACAAAATTTGAACCTGCTGACACACAAAATGTTTGTAGGTCAAGTAGGATACGCAATGTTCCAGAGAAATATGGATTTCTCATAAGCGAACAAAATGATGTATTGCATATTGAGGACGATGAGCCTACAACCTATGAAGAGGCTTTGAAGAGTTCAGAATCTAAAAAATGGCTTCAAACCATGAAGTTTGAAATGGATTTCCATGTATGAAAACAAACAATGGACTTTGGTCGACCTGCCCGAAGGGTTAAAGCCCATAAGGTGTAAGTGGATTTTTAAGAAGAAAATTAACATGGAAGGTAATGTGATTACCTATTAGGTGAAGCTAGTCGCCAAAAGTTATCGTCAAAGACAAGAGGTTGACTATGACGAGACATTTATCCCTGTTGCTATGCTTAAATCCATTAGAATACTCCTAGCCATTGTTGCTCATTATGATTATGAAAAATGGCAAATGGATGTGAAGACCACTTTCCTAAATAGAAACCTAGTTGAGGATGTATATATGATACAACCAAAGGACTTCTGTAACATCCCCTCACCAATTGCCATGAATAGGAGTGTATAAATGTATAGTGACATATGCATGCATTCATATATG
>JANZXR010034117.1:0-14205 GCA_027575705.1 Erythroxylum echinodendron | reverse complement strand
TAATTACATATAATTTAATTATAAAAATTAAATAAAATTAAATTATTCATAATTTTATTGATAATTAATTTTAATTTTTTAGTATACAAACTTGAATTAAATTATTCTTAATTTCTATTAATAATTAAATAATTAAATAGTATATATTTAAATGATAGTAAGTCAGATTATGTAAAAAAAATAAAAACAGAAAATAAAAACCACTTTTTATAGTTTTCATAATTTTTGAAAACCGGAAGAAACTAAAACTAAAAGTACAAACTAAAAACTCAAACAAACAACTGTTTTTTTGAATTTGAAAAGAAAAAAATCAAAAATAAAAATGAAAAAAAGCACCCCTTAAGCATGAAACGACAGCAGTTGATAAGGGGAAAAGGGCCAAAACGACGTTGCGCATGCAGGGTAGATGTCTGCATTAAACACACATTGTTTGCGTAGGGCCAAAATGACGTTACGCATGTAGGGTAGATGTCTACGTTGTCTGTGTACACAGACATTGTGCGTTCCTGCGTTAAACGCTTAAACGCATGGTTGCGTTTTACTTAAAACACACGGTAAAAGGAGGGGGGCATAAATAGTAAATTGGACCAACAATTAAATTGTTCGTCAAGATAACAGTAGCTAGTAGGGGAGAGAGCAATAGTGTTAAATATAACAGAGGTAGAGGCACTAGGTTTTCCTTCTTTGTTTTTTCACCATCGAAGCATGTAGAAGATGGCTCATGCTTGGACGTAAAAATGGAGATGAAAGGCTAGCTTCTCGATGCTGGTTCAACGGGAATATCAACGCCAAGTCACAATTAAGCTATTTTATCATTTTAAGGTTGTAATTTCTTTTCGGATTGTTGTGTTGTTGGAGTTGATTTGATTGAGTTTTAAGATGAATGATCTTAATACGTTATTTTGATTGTTTTACGTTGAACCTATTTCTAAAACATTGAATGTAATCCATAATCGTTACTTTTGATGTTTGTGAGTAGCATGTAATAATCCCATATCATTAAGAACAACATAACTTAGGTTAGATAATTTGAACGTGTGAGGTTACTGTTTATATTGATCGTTTTCACTTTGTAATGGAGCTGCCAAATGAAACATAGAGATTGCATCCTAGGTTATTCATTAGTTAGGTTTAATTAATGATCGTTTCTTAATTAAACAAAACTTAAGGAAAAACTGAGATTAGCAGATCATTCTATTAGTCTCAGATCGATAATCCGAAGAGAGTTGTAAAGATGTTAGGATGATGAAATATGTTTGATCGTGTTTAAGCCAAAATTGAACCTAGAACTAGACCTTATGTATATTTAATAGTTTAATCATTTTTGATTGCTTATTTTAATTTGTTTTTGATTTACTTTAATTTCTAAATTGCTTAAAATCTAACTTTTGTATTGTCATTACATCAATTAATTTCGTTACAGAAATTAACCGAACATTCCCTATGGATTTGATTCCAACTCACCATAACTACAAATTTGAGTGTGCAGAGTCAGGTAAATTTTGCAGTACACTCGATATATGCTATCAAATTTTGACGCTATTGTCAAGGAGTGTGGTAGTTTAATTTTTGTATTTTATTTTAGTTGATGTTTTGTGAATATATTTGTTTATATTTGTTTCTTTTTTATTATTTGCTAACTTTTAAAAGTTTGTAAGTGTTGGTATATGGTAGTGACCTGATCTCCTTGTAGAGAAATTAAACAACTTAATCTGGAGATCGAGAGAGCACTACGGAGGTTAAGAAGAGAAGTAAGAACATCTTCAGTAGTAGACCCAGAACTTGAATCTGAAGTAACTATGGCAAATTCAAGAACATGAGAGAATTGGCTGCATCGAGTCTTTGGGTCATTACACTTCCTAATTTTGCTAAACATGTTACCTTTAAGTTAAAATATGGATTAATTCATTTATTACCTAATTTTTATGGTCTTGCAGGTGAGGATGCAGACAAGCATCTCAAGAAGCTCGATGTAGTTTGTTCGAGTATGAAGCCTCATGAGGTGAAAGATGAGTAGATCATGTTGAGAGCCTTCCCGTTCTCACCCAAAGATGTAGCAAAAGATTAGCCGTTTGATTTACCAACGGTGAGCATAAATACTTAGTTGGAGATGAAGAGACTATTCTTAGAGAAATATTTTCAGCCTTAAAGACAACAAGCATTCGAAAGGAGATATGTGGCATCAAACAACATAATGGAGAATCTATTTATGAGTATTGGGAGTGGTTCAAGAAGTTATATGCTAGTTGTCCGCACCACAACATACCGAAGCAACTTCTTATCTAATATTTATATGAAGGATTGTTATCGACGGAGAGGAGTTTGGTTAATGCAGCGAAAGGTGGGGCATTTTGTGAGAAGACTCCCATTGAAGCTATTATATTACTTGAGCAGATGGCCAATAACACCGAACAATTCAGCACTCGCAATGATATTCGATGAGTAAACGAGGTAAGTACTTTATCGAATGAACATCATTTAGATGAGCTCACATCTTTTGTGAGACAAATTTTAGTTGTACAGGCACAAGTGAAAGTATGTGGAATATGTTCAAACATGAGTTATCTAACTGATGAGTGCCTGATATTATATGAAAGAAGTATGGAGTATGTGAATGATGCAGGAGGAAACTTTCCGAACCAATACAACCTATACTCGTAGACGTATAACTCAGGTTGGAGGGATCACCCCAACTTGAGTTATGGAGGAAACCGACAATAAAATTTCTTCCAACATCGGCCACAAGGTGCACAACGATTTTGACCAAGGTAATAAGGAGCACAGGGAGCATCTTCTTCTAATTCAAGTACATCTTTAGAAGATCTTGTTAAGAATCTTGCTGCTAACAATCTACAATTTCAATAGGATATGTAGCAATTACAACAAATTATGCAACAACTTAATCATAGTGTACAAAAAATCCATTAGGAATCAAAAGCAAGCACATAAAATTTGGAAAGTCAAATTGGTCAGATGGCAGTGAGGCTCAATCGCCTAGAATCATAGAGTGGAGGAAAGTTGTCATCCCAACCTGAGGTAAACCCGAAGAATGTCAGTGCTATAACCCTGAAGGGCAAAAAGGAGATTAAGGTCCTAAGAGAACCCCATCAAGGATTGCTATTGGGGAAGAGATCGAGAAGAAATTGTGAAAGGAATAAAATTAGTCATCAAGTACGAAGGTAAATTTTAAAAGTCCTAATATTATTTAAACTAACTCAACTCCTTTTCTTAGCAAATTGACAAGACCAAACAAGGAGGAGAAAGCCAGAGAGATATTGGAGACTTTTAAAAGGTGGAAGTCAATATACCTTTGCTCGAGGCAATCAAGGGAGCACCAAGGTACGTCAAATTCCTTAAAGAACTATGTACATATAAGAGGAATATGAGGGGTGATGAGAAAGTGATGATGGGTAAGAATGTATTGGTGGTATTCGAAAAGAAGATGCCTCCAAAATTCCAGGATCCAAGTTTACCATTCCTTGTAAAATTGGTAATACTGTGATCAATAAAGCTATGTTGGATTTGGGTGCTTTTATTAATGTGATATCTCGTTCGATTTATGCTATTTTTAATTTGGGCCTATTGAAAGAAACTAGTGTAATCATATAACTAGTTGACCGCACTAATGCTTATCCTAATGGCATGGATGAGGATGTTTTGGTGCAGGTGAATAAGCCAGTGTTTATTGCAAATTTTTATGTTGTAGATATGAATGATGACACCTCATGTAATCTGATACTTATCTTATTGGGGAGACCGCTTCTTAATACGACTCCAACTAAGATAAATGTTTGTGAGAGCACCCTCATATTGGAATTTGATGAGGAAGTGATTCATTTCAATAGTTTTGATGTCATAAAACATCCTCCTAATGATCATTTTTTTCTGTTGATGTGATTGATCCTTTGGTGCAAGAAATGTTTAAATTAAGTTACATGGATCATTTGGAAACGGTTTTAACTAAGGTTATAGAAGTAGAAGCCAAAAATTATGTTGGGATGGGAGAAGAGCTTACAGAAAAAAAAACCTTGGATTTATTGGAAACCTCTCCAAAAAGGTACGATTTGGCTTCTATACAACTACTTGAAGCCAACAGTTACGTTGGGATGGGAGAAGAGCTTACAGAAAAAAAAAAACCTTGAATTCATTAGAAACCTCTCCAAAAAGGTATGATTTGGAAACGGTTTTAACTGAGGACATGGAAGTAGAAGCCAACAGTTACGTTGGGATGGGAGAAGAGCTTACAAAAAGAAAGCCACCTTGGATTCATTGGAAACCTCTGCAAAAAGGTACAATTTGGCTTCTATACAACTACTTGAAGCTCAACAAAATTTGTTACCTTATGATGTGCAGGCACCAGAATTGGAATTGAAGCCACTCCCTACACATCTAAAGTATGTCTATTTAGGAGATAAGCAGACTCTCCCAATTAGCATTTCGGCGGAGTTGACTTCAAATCAAAAGGAGAGGCTGGTTTGAATGCTGAGAAAGCATAAGAAGGCTATCAGGTAGACTATCGCGGATATATAAGGGATAAATCCTTACATATGCATGCACCAAATTTTGTTGGAGAAGGATGTAGAATCCACAAGGCAAGCTCAGCGTAGACTAAATCCTCCAATGATGGAAGTTGTGAAGAAGGAGGTGTTGAAGCTTCTTGATGTTGGGGTTATCTACCCAATTTCCTACAGTAAGTGCTTAAATCCTGTCTAGATTGTTCCAAAGAAGTCTGGAATCACTGTTGTGACAAACCAAGAAGGTGAGTTGGTTCCTACCCGAGTGCAAACCGGGTGGCGAGTAAGTATTGGTTACAAAAAGTTAAATTCTACTACTCGTAAAGACCACTTTCTCCTTCCTTTTATTGATGCTTAAGAGATTGGTTGGTTATGATTATTATTACTTTTTAGATGTCTTTTTAGGTTATCTTTTGATCCCGATCGCACTGAAAGATCAGGAGAAGATTGCATTTACATGCCCATTCGGTACATTTGCCTACCAAAGGGTGCAATTCAGATTATGTAACGCACCCGCCATGTTCCAAAGGTGTATAGTAAGCATTTTTTCCGAATATGTTGAGAAGATTATCAAGGTATTCATTGATTATTTTAGTGTGTATAGATCTTCTTTTGATGAATGTCTTGAGAATCTTGCCATTATCTTGGAAAGATGTATAGAAACTAACGTTATGTTGAACTAGGAAAAATGTCATTTTATGGTAGATCAAGGTATAGTTTTACCCCATGTGATATTTGCTAAAAGTATTGAAGTAGATCATAAGTGTGAATTGTATCATGTTTTAGGACTTAGTTTAATATGTATTTAATTATTAATTCAATTGTTTAGTATGTGCTTAGGTTAAAATTGTGTTAGTTTCTTAATTATTTATGTTTTAAGTTTTATGGGTTAGTACAAGTCTTTGAGATTAATTATTATATTTTTGAGGTACCTTGATGTGTTTGTTAGTATTTCAGGGTCAACATTGAAGAACATAGAAGTTTCAGAGACACTCAGGCTGAAACAATGGCCCATGATCATGGCACAATAGGCCACAATCGTGGCAAAAACACCAAAGTTGGCCCATGCCACGATCGTGACAGAAGCACCAGACATGGCCCACGATCGTGGCCTACTTGCCATAATCATGACATAAGGCTCAGATGTGGCCCACTATCATGACTTGCATTGGGTAGACACTCAAAAACGTCAACATTTGAGGGATTTTTCAGAGTTTTTAGACCCTGTAAAAAACCTTAGGGCTGCTCAGAACACAAAAAATATTTAAAGAATAAGACAAAGAAGCAAGGGAGCTTTTGCATCAACCACTTTTAAAGAAACCCTAGAGAGAATTATTGAGAGATAGAGAAAGAGAAGAAGGAAGAGAGAAGAGGAGAAGAAGCCTATGTATTTCCCAGATTAGGAATTTCTCGACATCACTGTCTCCTATCATCTGTTCAATTTCGTATTCAATTTTATTATTGTATACAATTGAAATAACAGTTGATGATAGGATTTTTGGATGTTGATGATGTTCTAAACTCACCTTCGAGGTTTTATCTTTGATTTAATAAAATATGATTCCTTATGTGTTATTTGGATTTATTGTGATTTAATTATGGACGTGCATAATTCGACAATAAGTTGAGAGGGTGAATCAAGTGAAAAATAATTAAATTAAGTTAACCAGAGCTAGGTGATTTAATAGAACAAAAATTAAATCAAATCAGTAAATTGTGCGAAGAGAGATCTTGCATAGGTTTTCGTTATTTTATTAGACAACTTTAGATCTAATTAGGGTTTTGGATAAGTTGTTAATTGAGAAATTGCAACTTCCATAATCTGATTAGAATTTATAAATTAGGGTTAACGATTATGACTCAAGAGAGAGTAATCAACCCTATGATTGTCTAAAACCAATAATCTAGTAATTCATAATCGATGATGTTAGCGTTAAAGATAGGTACAATTTTCTTTCTCTCAATTGATAATTCCTTAGGTTAATTCTTGAGTATGTGTTGCAAATTGCTAAATTGTTAATATTTTCATGATTCATTCTTGAATTGTTTGATTGATTGAATTAAATTCTTGTTTTAGTTTCCTTAAAATTTGAATTTCTGTGTTTTGCTTTGGCCTTAGATTTTCATATTAGATTATCCCTCCTTATGGGATTGACACTTTAGGTACTATGCGAACAACCCGTGCACTTGTGAATTATCAAGTTTAATTAATTAAAAGTCACACACATCGAAAGAACCCGATCAAGTTTTTGGCGTCGTTGCTGGGGAGGCGATTAGTTTAGTCCTTTAGTATAATGCTTTTTCACTATCTTTTGTTTAAAAAAATAGAGAAAGAATTTTGGGGGCGTAAAGTAGAGATACATCAAGTCATCTTAGAGTGAGAATGAGAGATCTAAAGAACTAGATGCCAAGAAGAAATGGAAAGAATAATGATGGAAGATATATATTGTAAGGAGCAAGGAACTTTTGCGAACTACAATGGGGCATAGTATGGTTGGGGAAGTAATGATCCTTATTGGAGCATGTACACTCCGGGCTGGCAAAACCACCCAAATTCCTATTGGTCCAATAATGTAAAGACTCGCTTAGGACATCAAGACCTATCAAGATTTTCACAAGATGAGTCCAATTCATAGGATTCTAAATTAGACAAGATCCTGGATAAGCTCACGAACATAGAAGAGTACCGGAAGAGACTAGAAGAGCAAATTGAGCAAGTAATGGAAAATCATGCCTTATCTATTCACAACTTAGAGATTCAAGCGAGACAACTTTCCTGTAAATTTTGTAAGAGAAGTGTGGAAAACTCTCTAAGTAATATGAAAATACATCAAAAAGAGCAATATCAGGCTATCGCACCTAAGAATGAGGGAGGGCCAGAAGGATCATTTGAAAACCAGACAAAACCCTACCTTATTGAATACCAAGAGATGAAGAAAAAGGATGAAGAAAAGAATACTAACCCTCCCTATTATTCACCATCTCTTAATACACTATGTGTGAACATAGAAAAATCATTAGTAGATGTCCATGAAAAGAACCTTATCCTTCGAATTAATGATAACAAGTGACATTCAACATAAATGATGTATTAAAGAATTCGAAGGAGAGCAGCTCATTCAAGATAATTGATGTGTTCAAATCTTCTAAAGAATGAAAGGATGAAGAATATACGACAATAGAAATCAAATTTGAAGAAGCTATGAAAGTCTCTGTTCGTGAAGTGGAAGAAGCAAAGGAGATGAAGGTGATTAAGAAATAAAGAAATTAACTCACTTTCTTATAGGACAAACTATTAGATTCAATGGAAGATTCAAGGAGTTTTGTTATTCCTTGTTTTGTTGATAGTTCACTTGAAAAAAGGACATTATTGAGCTCAATTGGTTTTCATAATGTTATCAATATTGTCCTTTTGATTATTTTACAATTTTTAGCTTAATTACAGGGTACAAAATTGATGTTGAACGAAAAAGATAGAAGCAAGTTGCTCATAGTTGATGCTGGTTGAATTTCCAAGGAAGAGAGTCAAGCTAATGACATTAAGAGAAGCCCTAAATGGGAGGCAACCCATGGATTATTAATTTGATGTTATTTCCTTTAATTTTTAGATAAGATGAATTCCGTAGTTAGGTTATTTCATTTCTAAATAAAATCGGGAAGACATAGGACTTCAACATGAATTTGATTATCGAGGAAGTAAGCAAAAGAGAGGTGAAAGGGCCGTAAAGAGTTTAGAAGTGATTTCGGAAAAGTGGAGAAGGAAAAAAGAAGAGAAAAAATAAAACTAGAACACTCGAATTTCAGCTTAATTTTTTCCCATTTTACTCTTCATTCACCTATATATTCATTTCTTCACTTTCTCATTCATTTTCATTTTAACTTTATCTCTCTAAGTTTATAACCTCAAACACTCTCACTTCTCTATACCTAAATTCCTAGCTTCCAGTCTCTTTCAACTTCTACCTACTCACAGGCCAGTATGCTGCATATTAAGCATTCAATAAAGCACAATCAATCATCGAGACGAAACCAAGTTGCGAGATAAGGGCGAAGGAACAAGGCAATAGACTTCGAAGCACCCTTCCTGATCTACTTAAAGGAGGAAGGTATTCATTTCTAGTCCCTCAATGCTAAACAAATTGTAGTCCTAAAATATTTTGATTTTGATACACTTGATAAGCTAGAACTGCAGGATAGGATAGAGAACTTAGCATAAATAATTCATCGGGCAAAGTTCATACACTTCCAATATCCTGTCACTAGAGCTCACTTTAGAATTCTTCACTTCCCTATATTACGAACCTAGTAACCCCAAAGAAATGTGGTTTAGGATATGGGAACAAAACTATGAGTTGAACATCGAATTATGTGTGATATTTATGGGTTCCCCGAGTCTTCCATTATCGATCAGCACGATGACTTTCATGCTTCTCGCTATTGGAATAACCTCATTGGGTTAGAGCGATTCGATGCAAAAAATGCCCACAACAACATTATAAGAATCCATAAGCGTTTGTTATTTCACAAATTCATGTGTCAATTAGTTTTTGATAAATCAGGAACCAACAAGCGCTCAACAAAGGAGCTTTTCCTGTTGTGGTGCATGGATCACAGCATCCTAGTGTGCACCTCCACACATCTGCTGAAAGCTATTGCTGTAACTCTACGTAAGAGGAGTAACAATTTAGGTATGGGGTACTTAGTTTTCACTATTGCTGAGTATTATATCGGAGGTTGTAGTGGTTTAACTGTCTACCTCCTAGATTTTCTGAATCATCATCATCTATGACGTGCTGAAATCCTTACATCTCATAACATGGAACTTTGGGATATCAGCCAAAAGATGCATGTGAAGATTAGGGCTAGTCAAGCTAGTTTAACTACAGTGCCACCTCATAAAGCAAAAGTTGACTCGACGAATGAAGAGGATGAGGAGGAATAAGAAACTGAAGAATCGGGTTGGAAGAAAGTGCTTGATACAATATCCGCAAACACCAAGATAATTATAGATACACTTGTGGAGAACTCCAAAAGAATGAAGGAGATGGCCCGAACACAACAACGTCAGAGCGGGATATATGTCGTATCCATTGTTACTTTGAGGCTCAAGCTTCCCAATTGCCACCTCCAATGCCATCACCACTTCCATCACCATTAGAATTTGTTTTAACCCTTTTATTTTAAATTTAGTTTTTATTTTTTACTTTAATTTATGTTTCTTATTGCCATGCGTATTTGTTTGCCTCCTTCTCACATTAACGACCATGTGTTGTTCAAGTATGGGGAGGGGTTATATGTTTTGCTTTGAATGTGAATTTTGCATATTATATGATAGTTTGTTAGGTTGTATTTTGTCAACCGTTTGAATATGTCAATGGCTTAGATAGATTGAAATTGATTTAATTTTGAACATAGTCTATTAGGTTGTGAAGAGTCATTAGCTCGCAAAATTACTGAATTAGGTTATTTGACTAAATATGCAAGTTAATTAGAATTTAGTGTGGTTTGTCATCCTCTAAATTGTCACATTCATAAATTCAGGTCTTTCGATTTAAGTAGCTTCGCTAGTATTTTTCATAGAAACGAGTAACTAAAGCAACAAGGTAGGTAATAAAAAATTATGTTGATAATTTTAAATAAATTACTATTCCGCTAGCCTTCAAGTTATGAATAAAGCTAGTTGCTAGTTGAGAATGTGATGTAGTTGAGTAATTGGATCAAAACACATCATAAATGTGTGCCTCCGCATCAAAAGGCTATAATAACTTTTCAACCAAGTAGCTTAAAAAATGACTTAGTTGAGTCATCGGATCAACATTCATCACCAATGTTTTCCTCTGAGTAAAAGTCTAGGTTTTTGTTTAATAAAAAAGTAAAAAAGTGTTTTCTAATAAAATCTATCGAACTTGTAATAGTTTGACTTTTTATGAAAACATACTTAAGAGCAGTTACAGAGTTTGGATGACCAAAGAATTATTAATTTGTGTGTGCAATTGAAAAAGGTAAATAATTTAACACTTGAATCTGGATTAATATGTATATTTAATTTAAAGCCCCTAGACGCAGATTTTGCTTGTTAATGATTTGAAATAACTTAAATGATTGTGTTTAAAATTAAATTTATTTCAAGAAGTTGAAGACAGTGTCTCATTACTACATTATGTGTTGTGTGATTTTGTGTGTTTGTTGTTTTGTTTGCTTGAAGATAAGCAAACGTTTAACTGCGGGGATGTTGATAAGTGTAAATTGCATCATGTTTTAGGGCTTAGTTTGATATGTATTTAATTGTTAATTCAATTATTTAGTATATGTTTAGGTTAGAATTGTGTTAGTTTGTTAATTATTTATGTTTAAGTGTTTTATGGGTTAGTACAAGTCCTTGAGCTTAATTATTATGCTTTTTAAGTACCTTGATGTGTTTATTAGGGTCAACATCGAAGAACGAAGAAGTTTCAACGACATTCGGGCTAAAACAATAGCCCACAATCATAACACAATAGGCCATGATCGTGACAGGAGCATCGGACATGGCCCATGATCGTGGCCTGCTTACCAAAAATGTGACAAAAGACTGGTATGTGGCCTACGATCATGGCCTGCATTGGGCAGATACGCAGACACTAAAAAATGCCAAGCTTTAAAAGATTTTTCGGGCCTTTTGGAACCTAGAAAACCCTAGAGCTACTCAGAACACAACAGGTATTTAAAGAATAAGACAAAGAGCCAATGTAGCTTTTGCATCAGTCACTATTAGAGAAACCCTAGAGAGAATTATTGAGAGATAGAGAAAGAAAAGAAGGAAGAGAGAAGAGGAAAAGAAACTGACTCAACCTACTTCTTAGATCAGGAGTTTCCTGATGTCGCTACCTCCCGTCATCTTTTCAATTTTAGATTTCCTACTATTTTCAATTTATTATTGTATAGAATTGAAATAATAGTTGATGATAGGATTTTTGGATGTCGATGATGTTCTATACTCACCTTGGGGGTTTTATCCTTGATTTAATGAAATCTGATTCCTTATGTGTTAATTGGATTTATTGTGTTTTAATTCTGGACGTGCATAATTCGATAATAAACTAAGAGGGTAAATCGAGTGAAAAATAATTAAATTGGGCTAACGAGAGTTAGGTGATTTAATAGAACAAAAATTAAATCAAATCGGTAAATTGTGTGAAGAGAGATCTTACATAGGTTTTTGATAGTTTATTAGACAACTTCAGATTTAATTAGGGTTTGGATAGGTTATTAATTAAGAATTTGCAATTTTCATAATCTGATTATGGTTTATAAATTAGGGTTAATAGTTATAATTTGAGAGAGAGTATTCAACCATAGGATCGTCTAAAACCAATAATCCAGTAATTCATAATCGATTAGGTTAGCATTAAAAATAGGTAAATTTTCCTTTCTCTCAATTGGTAATTCCTTAGGTTGATTCTTGAGTGTGTGTTGCAATTGTTAAATTGTTAATGTTTTTGTGATTGATTCTTGAATTGATTTGATTGATTAAATTGAATTCTTTTTTTAATTTCATTACAATTTAAATTTCTGTTATTTGTTTTCGCCTTAGATTTTAGGATTAGATTATTCCTCTTCGTGGGATCGATACTTTAGGTACTACATGAATGACTTGTGCGCTTATGGATTATCAAGGTTAATCAATTAAAACTTATACACATCGAAAGGACCCGATCAGTAGATAAGTCCAAAGTTGATCTTATTTCTTCTCTACCTTACCCTCTACTATGAGTGAAGTGTGTTCTTTTTCTGGGAATGTAGGATTTTATCGAAGCTTCATTAAGGACTTTTCGAAGATAGCCTCACTATTATGCAAGCTTTTTAAACAAGATGTCTCCTTTTAGTTCGATGAGAAGTGCAAGGAAGCAATCAACAAACTTAAGGAGCTTCTGACATCCCCTCTGGTGATTCAATCGTTAGATTGGAGCCTCTCCTTCGGGATCATATGTGATGCAAGTGATTATGCAATGGGGGCAGTCTAAGAAAAAGAGTGGGAAAAGCTTTACATTCCATTTACTATGCTTTAAAGACTCTAAATCCTACTCAATTGAATTATTCCACTACAAAAAAAGAAATGTTATTTGTGGTTTTTACTTTGGAAAAATTTCGATTATATTTGCTTTGTGCTAAAGTGATTGTTTATTCTGACCATGGAACTTTACGATACTTGCTCACAAAGAAAGAAGCAAAATCGAGACTGATTAGATGGATTATCCTCCTTTAGGAATTCGACTTAGGGATCAGAGATAAGAAGGGGCAGAAAACATGGTGGCGAACTATCTCAGCCATTTGATAAAGGAAGAAGATGATATCACTCTACGAGAAACCTTTCCAGATGAGCAATTATTTTCTATCAATGCGACACCACTATGGTATGCAGACATTGTCAATTTTTTAGTTACTAACGAATTACCTGTTGGTTTGTCAAAGGCTCAGAGGGAGAAGCTACGGAGTGAAGCAAAGTATTATATATGGAATGATTCGTATCTTTAGAGGTACTGCATAGATCAAGTTATTAGAAGGTGTGTATTGAAAAATGAATCATCATTAATTTTAGCCTTCTGTCATTCATACACTTGTGGATGACATTTTGAAGTGAAAAGGAAAACTTATAAAGTTCTGGAGAGTAGCTTCAACTGGTAAACATTGTTCAGAGACACATATACCTTCTGCAAATCCTGTGATAGATGCTAACGGTAAGGTAACCTGTCCCGTGAGCATCAATTGTATTGGGCCTCGATTCCGAAGTCTCACTACCTTCATGCTTCATGCTCTGATACCAATTCTGTGAGACCTAGTTATCGAAGTCTAACTCCTACTTGCTCTGATACCACACCTGTCAGACCCCGTTTCCGGTGTCTGACTCAAACTTGCTTTCATGTTCTAATACCATAACTGTGAGGGCCCGCTCCCCAGAGCCTAACCTTTGGAACATCGTCAGACTTATCACTATCGGGTCATCTTCGCAACACCTTGCACATATCCCTGCTTCGGGACTATTAGTATAACTTTTCCTATAGGAATCCAATCTAAGGTTTCTTTGGATAGATTTAAAGAGCACTTCAGTCTCTACAACTTTCATGAAGACCTCGAAGGTCGACTTTATCTTGAAGGTTCTATCATTTTTTTGTTTTTTCGTCTCATAGCTTGCATCTCATTTTCAGCTTCCCTTCGTCTCGTTTCTATCATCTGATTTTTCTTCCATATCATTTCTTCCGTCTCATTTCTGACTTCAGTCTCATTTTTCCTCTGTCTCATTTCTGATTTGCGTCTCTTTTTCTTCCGTCTCATTTCTGACTTGCGTCTCATTTTTCCTCTGTCTCATTTCTAAGTCTTTGAACAGTAACACAGACGATAGTGCTAACACAGACGAAGTCTGTATACAGTAACACAGACGATGTCTGTGAACAATAACACAGAGGATACTCTTCGACTCTCCTTTCCTCTGTGTTCTGATGTCATCACAGAGGATACTTATACTCTCATATCCTCCTTGCCTCTGTGTTGTGACGTCATCACAAAAGATACTTATACGCTTTTAAGCTTTCCTAGCCTCTGTGTGTGACGTCATCACAGAAGATACTTAACCTCTGTATTTTTCCTTAGCATCTTCCTGCTTCGATGCAATCTATTAACCCTTTTCAACGTCTCTCATTTATTCCAAACTTAT
>JANZXR010034087.1:0-14208 GCA_027575705.1 Erythroxylum echinodendron | reverse complement strand
AGTGATTGTACGTAGCGCTCCGTTATCTTAGGATATGTGTCGGAATGACCTACGGGCGTCCCGATGCGTACCCTAGGATAATGGGGTGCCACACATATGCTGAGCCTAGTAATTATTTTACTATCTTTTTAAGCTTGTTAACTTCTTTTAGTCCAAGATTTAACTTGTCTTCTGTACATTATAATTAGTCTTCAATGCCTGGTTCTCCTCTTGAAGCGCTTTGACATATGCTGGTCATGACTAAGAGGCATCAGCAGGCTTAGGGTCATACCCAAAACTTTTGATATAACCCGATTGTGTACCAAGGACATTGTTGCAAATGTCATCGACATTAGGCTGATTCCCCTCAGCCAATGACCTCTGCAACAACTCCTACATCTTGTCCTACAATTTACATTTAAAAATCGAGTTAACTAAAAAATTATTACTTACTATTACATAGAAAACTAAATTGTAATATTAATTTATTTGTACTTATATAATTACTTTGTGCCTCTTCAGATGTCCAACCTTGACCTTCCCTGTGGTGTGTGTGCTTGTACAGTATGATCCTATCACACTCTTGCCCTTGGAGTTGTGTTTGACTCTATAATATGAATTTAAAAAATTATAACCAATTAGACTTTATTGTATTAAAAAATAGAATAATAAATTGAAAATGTTACATTTACAAATTCTTGTCGGATGACGACAAATGATCTGAACCCAGTAATATGAGGAGTCTTCATTTTTTCTCTATTGGCTTTGGCTTTCTCACACTTTTCCTAAACTAAGAGATGTAGTTATGAGATGTTTAAACATAATTAATGGAAGGAAATATGGAGAGAGAAAAAACAAACCTAACAAACTTGAACCTTCACTAAAGCCTAATAATCACACATTTCATTCCAATTTTCTTCAGTCACCTGTTCCGAAACACGTCTCCTTGCCTCTTCATCCGAAGGGAAAGAATGATAATATTTATGAAGTCCATATCGATGATCCTTCATCCATTGTTTCAACAGTGAAATAACACTGCTTGAAACCTCAGGCGTGTCGATATCAAGAATATTGAGCTTCATTTGTAAAAAAACATATTAGTTAAGTTATTGTTTTAGTTAAGTAAAATCGCAATACATATAATGAAATGAATTGAAATATTACCGAAACTTTGTCCAATGTATTTCGCAGCAAGTTGTCTTCCTTCAACTGCCTGACATGCTGAAGGCAAGGCAACTCAGTCCTCACAATGACGCCCATCTCACTGGTCAATTTTGTAGCTTGGATCTTATCTACTGGGCATCGTTGCATGGGATCAATCGTCACTGCCAACTTGGTATTCATTGTAACATTCATCCGTTAAAACTCAACTCCTTTTATTTTACCTTTACCTCATTTTCTGACGCTAGTATTGGAACCTGAAACAAATATAATGAAGAAAATACACTAAACATGTAATGAGAGCATAAATGTAAATATATTTGGTTATCAATAATAGACCTAAAGATCCCTTATGACTACTAGATGATGTTGATAAAGGTTATTGCTGACTTTCCTTATTGGATGATGAAATTGCTAGTTGTTCTTTAGGAGAAACTTCGTCTGCCGTTACCACCATCTTTCCTTAACATCAACAACATAAGACAATTAT
Source organism: Erythroxylum echinodendron (assembly GCA_027575705.1). Taxonomy (NCBI): domain Eukaryota; kingdom Viridiplantae; phylum Streptophyta; class Magnoliopsida; order Malpighiales; family Erythroxylaceae; genus Erythroxylum; species Erythroxylum echinodendron. The sequence goes on along the minus strand of JANZXR010034087.1, from coordinate 12,578 downwards.
CTTCTTAACATTTCAAACAAAAAAATAATTTATTTACAAAAATCGTCATGATCAAGGCAAATATTGGTCTTTTACCTAGGAAAAGACCTACCAAAGTGGATTCCTAACATTTGGCTCCCTGCTTAAGGACCTGAATGTCAAGAGCCACTAGTGTATAACTATCAATCCTTATACAAGAAATATTTGAGTTTGCCTCCTTCTCGATCCCTTACTATCTATCTGTAGCTCAAATTGGGATTGATATTCTTGAGCCTACTGGGTCGTCTCCAGTATAAGTATTGTTAGTAGTTGGAGCACAAGGTGAAGGTCCAGTATAAGTATTGTTAGTAGTTGGAGCACAAGGTGAAGGTGGAGGAATTAGAGATTATAGACAAGGATTCCCAAGTGAGAGGGCAGATGGGTTTAAAGAGGGTAAGGGGAATTTGTTTATAATCTAATGTTTGAATTCACCATGTAAGGAAAAGAGTAAGAGAGTTATAAGATGACAGGTAATATTTTCTAAAAAGTAGTTCTTGATCTAGATAAAAAGATGAGAAAGCCATTGATCCCTAGAAGTAAGATATTTCATCAAAAAAATAGTGGTGAGTTTGTAAAGAAGATCACAAACGGAAGTATAAGTGAGGTATAGAGTTTTAGGAAATGCAGATGCAATTAAAGGTCATTATAACAAATGGAGGTTGATGAAGAAGATTGGTAAGGAGATAGTTTAATGGTACATAAACAATTGGTCCTCCATTATTTCAATCTTTGGTTAAAAAATTTGACAATTTCATACTAAGTCACATATATATGAACATATTATTAACATCAGTAATTCTATATTACTCTCGATATCTAACTTGTTAATATTGGTTAATGTAACTAATAATTTACACAATTTTTTAACTAATTACATGATCATTATTTAGTGGTCATTAGTGATTATTATTAAAGAATAAATTTTATTTTATTAAAATAAGATTTTTATTGTTATAATATTGATGATCATAGATATTCATTCATTGTGTTCATGAAAAACTGTTATAATGTCCTAAATTTAGAGTGACACATCAATAATTCTAATTTGGGTTTAAATTTGAAAATAACTAGGTAAGAGTTTATTAGTAGTCTTTTTCACTAGGTTTATAATGGTTTTCGCTTCTCATATATCTTTCGATATGAGATTCGACATCCACTTTCTATGTGAAATGTCACTATCTCTTTTTCTTGAACCTTTGATGTTCTTGTCATGGCCAATTCACAAATTCCCTTCCTTTTTTGATGTGGATTTGAGTTAGAAGCCTACTAGGAGTTTATGATTTTAGCTAAAGATTACAAAATAAAAATGAACTCATCTTAGAGATTAGAGATTATAAGTAGTTTACAAAGTGATGTCTTAAGGATTGAAAACAAAGTAAATGCATAGAGTAATGTTTTCAATAATTTTTCACTTTCTTTTATGTCCTTATCATAATCGATCATCTTTCCTAAACATAAACAGATTTCATGTCATAATAAATCAAATTTCGGACAAAAAATGAAATAGAACTTTGGAACAGGAATTTCAACGAACACGTTGTAAGTAGAACATAAAACACACGTTTCTTTAACTATTCATTCATTATGTTTCCTTTCTTCACCATCATTTACACAATTCAACAGAAACCCAACAATTCCATAGTTCAATCCATGCAAACAACTCAAGAAATTGAAGAAACCATAAAAATTTTAGATTCGGTATCTTTAAGACATTCAAAAACAAATCCACAACAAATGAAAGAAAACTTACCAGGTTGAGCTCAACTCCACGAGATGATAGATGGGGAGGAAGATAAGAACAGAAAATCGGGAAGAACGACAGAAGGGGGATTGAAGAAATGAGTGAGAATATTCAATTGTTTGAAAGAAAATGCATAAACGATAGAGAGGGAGGGGGAAGGGCTGTGGGTTTGATTTTTACTCCATTGGGACAACATCATTTGTCGTTAGATAATCAATGTCGTCACACCTAAATTTTTTTTTACCATTGCAACATTCAACGATGAAAACAAGATTTGTCATAAAATGCAAACTTTAGCTACGATAAATGATAACCGTCACCAATACGTTTGGAACAATGCAAAAAACGATGTAATTGAATTATTCTGATCTTCCACATTTTGTGACGAAACTAACATTCATCGTAAAATGCCACACTTTGGCTATAGAACACCTATAGCATTACAAAATGTACAACATTTTGCTACCAATCTATTAAATCGTTACAAAAATTGTTTGTTTTATCTTTTCCGATGATGGCTATTTTCATCGCCTAAAAGTATAATTTTTCTATGAATTTTAGAAAATGTTGCCAAAAATGTAGAATTTTCTTTACTTCTTTATTGTTCTTAAAAAAGATTTACCTTTATTTTTGATCAGTTCTTCCTCTGTAGTCTCCATCAAGTCTTTCCAAACCAGTGACCTCCGACATCTTACCCACCTTTCAAAGCCATTGACTTGATCAAAACACGTTCTGTAATCTTGTCACTTTTTTTTTTACTATCTGTTGTATTTTCACTTGCGGTCTTCATTTCTACATTTTTTACTTACTAGATCGGCTCTTTGTTTGTCAATCTTGGTTTGTCACAAGTTTTTGTATCTCTTCGATCAATTTTCTCTTATTCGCCTGTGATGTTTGCATTTGGCTCTCAAGACAACGAGAGAAAGAAAACAAGTATTTTACCATTGTTAAATAGAAAAGTTATGATTTTTATCCTTCTAGGGTAGATCTAGACATTCATTGTGTAGATCTGTACATAGGGTGTTTTTTACAGCACTAAAGTTGATTTCTTTGTGTTATGTTATTTGTACATTGTTGTTGGAGAGTTTAGATTTTGCTCAGCTAGTTTTTGGAGTCGAATCGGTTTAGTTGATCTCACTGTTACTGAATCTTCTCAAGTTATTTCTAGATTTTGCCTACTGAGGAATTTATCGAAATGCATCCTGCTTGGCATTTGTGACTTTGGGCTTCCTTCTAGTCCTGTGAAGCACACGGGTATTTTCTTGTGGGTTTTACAAAGCTTTTGGAAAATCCAAAATCCTCTCGTAGATAACTTATTTGGGTTTTGTGTTTGCTCATCACTGTCGAAAAACGATTATTCACTGAATCGGTATTATTCTTTTGTTCTATTGTGAGTTATTATGATTATTCTATTATTCTTTCTATCTATTTTGATTATTCACTAAAACCCTTTAGGTGTTTATTGTGAGTTCTTAATTATGCATTTGATGTATGAGTTGTGTTTGTGGTTGTGTTTTGAAGATGATTTACTGTCTATCTTTGTTATTTCTTTATGTCTATCTTCCTACCAACGTTTAACGTTTAATCTCATGAAAGCTTTATTTCTGCATTAATGAAATTGTTTCAAGAGTATTTTACTTTTTTTTCATTTCCATTAACAGTAATATAGAGACATATAGATAATACTATATTTATGTACATGAAGAACATAGTCATGCCTATTTTACTTAAAATTCTAAATTTTGCATTAGATACAAATTACACAATAAATTTTTAAAATTTTAGTAAGCGTAACTTTCATATCATTAGGCACATTGAAGATATATAAGTGCTAAACTAGACTGGTTTCAGTTGTCATTGAAATTGGAGTTAAACATATCATCATTTTATTCTAAATAGACTTTTACATAATTTACCTCCTAACATTATTAATGAAGGAGTGTCGACATGGAGACTAGTTTCAGATGGTCCTAATTCATTCCATTGGGAGGAATGTGGCAAAATTGTCCCTACTGAGAAAACCAACAATATAAAAAAATCTCAACTTCATATATTAATCATCGTTTGCCTTCCTTGGCCGATCTTCTGCTTCAAGGTGTTTAGTATCATCCGAAAAATGTCACTTTCCTTATTATGTACAACTCATTTCCTTTTATAAAGCTATTATATATATTCACATTTGATGGTTTATACTACATGTTTTTTTAAGCTTCCTTGAGTCTGGAAGATGACATGTATGGCCATGGAGGCAGGAGTAATGTCACAATAGTCCGTAAAGGATTAAGGAAATCAGTTGTTTTAGAAAATTCATCAATTCCAAATACTTCTTCTACTCATGCACGTATCCATGTCACTCTAATTTCGGTTCATTTAACGGTTTACTAATATGACAATATCTAACTTCTATATTGATTATGTTTTAGGTACTAAATCTAGAGACTTATTCACTGCATCCTCTACAAATTTAGCTATAGCAGAAAAGCTGTTATAAGAGGGTGTGAAAAACCCTACACTTGAGGGAACAACTGCTACTATTCTAATTGGTGCGTTCGAACGTGCAATGACCCTTCTGGGGAATCCATACATCGGGGACTCATTTACCTTTACCGACTCTCATGTTACTTGGAATCCAAATAAATAATCATATCATTGTCAGTTAGCGAGTCAATCAACTGAACTCAACTTTAAAGTTTAATTATTGTTGTATCTGTAATAATTTTTCAAACAACATATCGACTAATTAGGGGTCAAGTTGTGTACTATTAAATGTGGACTATTATTGTTCTGGTTTTATGATTGTATGAATTAGGTAACTTCTAATTCAAAGTTCGTACTACTCCATATATCATATTATTATACTGATAAAATTATTTAAAATTTTTATAACAAAATTTTGGAATGTTAGTAAATACAAATGATTAATTAATACTACAATTTAACACTTAAAATTATGTTGTGAGATTTTTGTAATAATACATTGTAAATATATAAAACAAATCTCTAATAAAACATATCTTAACTATGATAGATTATGCAAAATGTTAGTTTAATAATTTATGAAAATGTTAATCATTTGGTGACGATTTTTAAAAATCATCACCAAATCGAGAAGCTCACCTAGAAAGAATCGGTGGAGAAATCTTTTGTTATATATGGTAATCTTTCTGATATCCGAATTTTTTAAACATTCAGCGATGTTTTTTAGAATTCATCACTATATGTGCAACATTTGGTGACAATTTATAAAAATCGTCACCGAATGGTTGACATTTAGTGACGATGACAAAAAATTGTCACTGAATGTATAAGCTTTTACAACAAAGTGCAACTTTCGTCACCAAATATTAACCTTTTAGTGACGCTTCAAAATATCGTCGCCAAATATAGAAACTTTGGTGATGATTTCCAGGATTCGTCGCGAAATGTTTGATATGTTATGGTGACATTTTCAACAATCGTCGCCATTACATTATTTAGCAACGAATATATGAAATCATCACCCATTGTGCAACATTTAGTGACGATTTTTCTTATTCATCACTAAATATTCAGCATTTGGGGACGATTTTTACTATACGTCACTAAAGGTTTTCCCTTGTGTGACACTTTTTGGTTTCGTCAATAAATGGTAAGTTTTAGTGACAAATGCTTTTAAACGTCCTAATATGTTGTCTTTAGGTGACAAATTTCGTTTCGTCACGAAAGAAATTATCGGGAAAGGGTATGTTTGTTGTAGTTTCATGTCAACTCATCTAAAAGCTCACAATTTATGGAATTATATTAATCAAGGAGTAGTAGAGAACGTAGAAGAATTTGATAAAAGAAAAGACCAACTAGTTTCTTCTTAAATTCATCAAGAAGTAAATTACTTTGTATTTGGTAAGATTTTTAATGCAAAAATAGCAAAAGAGGTTTGAGATATTTTAAAACTTACATACAAAGGAGTAGATAAAGCTTAGAAATTAAATTTTCAGTCTTTAAAGCGGCAGTATAAAAAATATAAGATGAGCACCTCAATATCAGTAGAGTAATATTTTTCTCTTGTCATAAATCTTATTAATAAGAAAAGAATGTAGAATGATGAGATTAATGAAAATTAAGTGGTAGAAAAAAATCCTACAAACTTTGCCAATAAAGTATGATCATATTGTAACAACAATAATGAAGTCACATCTTGAAATATTGACCATAGCTAAGTTGCAAGGCAATCTAGAAATTAATGTAAGCGGAATATTAAAGAAGACATAGAAGCTATTGGAAGAAGCATTGAAGAGCTAAATAAATTTGTTAAGTACTACATAATCAAACCAAAAAGGAGAAAGAAGCAGTAGAGGATGTGACTACAACAATAGAGGATGAATTAATTCTAGAGGAAAAAAATTTAAAGGTTGAGGAGGATTTAGAGGAAGAGAACATGAATTTGACAATTATATGCACATAATCAGTTAAGGTAGAGGTCAAGGGTATGGTGAAAGTAAAGGAAGTACAAATTAGATACTAAATTTTTAGTACTATAATTATGGTAAGCATGGGTATAAGTCAACTGATAGCGAATACAAAAAGCTAGAAGCATTTAAATCTCATGCAAATGTAATAGAAAATGGAGAATATTTTAACAGAAAGTATGTTTATTACTAGCAATTCACTGCATGAAGATGAAGATATATGGTATATAGACTCTGGTTGCAATAATCATATATGTGGTAAGAAAGAATTAGTTTCTCATTTAGATGAATCTTTCAATTCAAAAGTTGAATTTAGAGATGATGGAAAGCTTAAAATTAAAGGTAAAGTAAGAATTACCATCAGAATGAAGGATGATTCTTTAACTTATATTTATGATGCTCCTGGGATGCACAAAAATTTGTTGAGAACTGAACAATTACAGGAGAAAGGATATGATATTTGCATCACGGTGATGTGAACACCATTCTCAATTCAAATGGAAATTAGTTGCTAATGTGAAGAAGGTTCAAAATCGCCTATTTACATTTGAGGATTCAATATGTGAAACTTATATGTTTGAATTAAAAAATAATTAATGATAACTAGTTGTAGCATATACATTTTGGAAATTTTTATTTTACAAGATTGAATTATTTTTAAGAAAAGATTGAGCCTCTGGTTTGTCTCACACTGATGTGCTTGATCATGTACATGAGACTTGTTTATTGGAAAGAAGCATAAAGATGCATTCCTAGTTAGAAAATCATAGAAAATTTGAAGGCCATTGAAGATTAATCACTCATATTTATACACCGTAGAAGTTCCATCCAATGAAGGTAGAAAATATTTTATTAAGTATATTTACTAAGGATGAATGGGATGGATGACCACAAAATCCATCCCATTCGTCCATTTAATCCATCCCATTCGTCCATTTCATCTAATGGTTGGTTTCTTTCTATATGGTCATGCCTATGACTTAAATGATCATAGCCGTGACTTATGCACGAAGGACAACTGCGTTCTGTGACTCATGCATAAAGTGTATATACTAAGGACAAATGGGATGGATGACCACGAAATTCATCACATTCGTCCATTTCATCTGAAGGTTATATTCTTCCCCTGTGGTCACGCCCGTGACTTAAATGGTCAAAATCATCACTCATGCACGAAAGATGACTACGTTCTGTGACTTATGTATAAAGGACGAATGTGTTTTAGGATGGCTTATAGTCTACTAAGCACGACTTCATATATACTCACAGGCGTCACATCTTAGGTCACACCTGTGAGACATATTTTTAAATATATGATCTCTTATGTTTAGCTAACTAATAAGTAATATGTATTACATCTTTTGTTTAGCTAAATAATACCCGTGAGATATATTTTTAAATTTATGATCTCTTCTGTTTAGCTAACTAATAAGTAATATGTATTATATATTTTGTTTAGCTAAGTAAAAAGTAATATGTACTATAAGTGTAAGTTAATTCTACAACAGCTAAAAAAATTATAAGAATAAAAGTTGAAAATTTTAATATAAATGCCTCTCATGAGTGTGACATCTTAAGGCGCACCCGTGAGAGTATTAAAACAAATAATTGCCTCTCATGGGTGTGACTTCTTAAGTCACACTCGTGATACATAAATAAGCTATTAAAATACTCAACTGTATCTCATAGAGCTTTTACTATTGAATCGAGACTCTCGAATGCTCTATTTTTATGCAGACACAGAGCCTTTTACTCTTGAACTGACCCTCTCGAATGTTCTTTTAGGAACTTACAAAGCTCTTTCTCTCTCCTCTGGTTTCGTCTCCTTCTTCTCTGGTGATGATTATCAATTTAACGATCTTATTTATTTTCTTTTAATTGTTATTATTATTTTAAAAATGTGTTGATGATTGCAGTTTCAACGACAACACAGAAGGAACTTGTATTAGGGAACATATTCATTTTATGTTGCTACTGTGTAATTTCCTTTTATGTTGTCTTTTTGGTGGTAACCATCATCTTAAGCTTAAGTTCTCTGTTATTAAGTATTTTTTAGAATGTGAAGTAGCTTTGGATGATGTAGCTTAGGACGATGTGGCTTCAGTGCTCAATTTGGTCTCCATTTGTTCAACTTATTTTTTTCATGACTTGTAAGTCCAAATCTCAATTTCTTTCTGTTTTTTGGGTCTCCTTTCTTAACCTTTTCTTTTTCTCCTTCATCATGCAATTTTAACTTGCATTTGGTGTAAAGGGTTAGGGTTTCTTTTATGTATATTCAACTTTGAATTCAAAAGCTTCCAACTTTTTAGTTTTTGCTACTCCTTTAGATGCTATATTTTATGGTACTTGATGGTTTGTAGTCAATCATTTTTAGGTCATGAAAATTTTCTTATAATTTTCTTTTCTTGATCTTATTGTTCTCTTTATGGTAGGTTGTTTGTTGAGAGAATTGATCAAAGTAAGACTCTCTTGTCACAAATGGAACTCCATTGAATGACTTAATGAGGCAACTCTTCAAGACAAAAGATGGCACATATATATTTTAAAAATATTTACCACAATTTACACTGTATTACTGAAACAACTATTTGGTTCTTACACCTTTTTCTTGTTAATTATTACTGATAGATACATTTACTTATACGTAGGCTCAAGTATTGCTTAAGAATGCAAATTTTACTGATCAGTCAAAAGAGGCATGATTGGCAAGGGTAAGTTTTAGCTAGCATGTTTGTTCGTATGCATTTATATGCTGAAATGTGATTGTGATTTATGTTTGTTGAAACTTATTCGAATTGCTATTGTATTGAACGTAATCAACTTTCTTTTATAGTAGTATTCTCACTTTGACAAGATTTGGAAGGTACTTGGCACATAGTTCTAGCTTACGTTATTTTTGCATCAAATAGTTTGATCCCTGTTTTTTATTGATTTCTAGTCATTTTTTGTTGAATGCATTCTTTCATTTAAGTAATTTCGAAGTTTTATAGTTTCTCATAGAAAGGGTTTTCACTAGTAACTGGTCGAACACATTCATTGGGCTGTCAACCATTTGTATGTTTTCACTAGTAGCAAAATTGACTTTTGAAATGTCAACATGTAGGTTTGTACTGGACTCTAAGCCTACGTTTAAGAATAAAAACATGAAAATGCCCAACTAGAAGAACTTCTTGATTCAGAGGTGAACACAAAAATATATTTTCTGTCATTTGATCTAATAACTTCACGTTTACATGCATATCATCTAGTATTGCTACAATTATATTGAGCATTTTGGATGATGCCTTAATAAAGAGAGCTCACTAAATCATATGAGGCTAGCATAAAGCAACTACAACAAGATTTGTCAATATCCAAAAGTGAAGTGACACGAGTAAAGTCTAATATGACTAAGACTTTGACTACTAAAAATGTAAAAATTGGAGCACTTGTGAATTCTATGGAGACACTTAAGAAACATATTGCTTTATCTGAAGGAAATTTGGCTTCCTTGCAGGTTGCTAAATTTGGCTTCCTTGCAGGTTGCTGCTGCTTCTAATTTATAACTTGATGCATTCATATTTTTCATATATTTGAATAGCCGTGAAGGAATTGTCAAATATTTGAATAGTTAAGAAAGAATCCCAGAAATTTAGGCAAAGGGCTTTGTTCAATGCCTTGTTTTTCAATGAAACAAATAAGTTAATAAGCTTGTGTAATCTGTTACTGTAATTATAACATAGTTTTTGGAATATTATCTGTAAGTCTCATTTTCTGACTTCTTCTATATTTTAAAAGAGATGATGGTCAATAGTATCATGTGAGCAATTTTTTTTCTTCATTTTCTTATGTACTATAGTCTAGTTACTTGCTTTGTTTATTGCATTCTAAGTATCTAACCTTCCTTGCTTTTATTTGAAACCAACATATTTCTGTAAAAACTATGTTGAGAAATCATTGCATTTCTATAAAACTTTAAGTGAATTTCACTGCATTTCTTCCCATGTGGTAACACGTCGTTAATTTAAGGCAAATGTGAATGCCATAATGAGAAATACGGAGCTCACAAAGACATGAATGATGCAAGTACACCAGTTGATCTTCCTCACCACTAATGTTTCTTTTATATTCAATTGCTTTGACATATTCTTGCATATTACATTATCTTACAAGCCTCATATATCATTTAGTACTTTTAAGGGTATATGAGAGGAGTTAGCCTCTGTTGAACAAAGAACGGAAGAAAAACGTAAAGCTCATAATGACACCAAAATGGGTTTTGCAAAATATATTCATGCTTGAGAAATGATTTAAATCCAGTTGAAACTTGCATTATAATCTTCAATTGTGAAATAGGCAGCAATGGAAAGGGAAGTGGAACTGGAACATAGAGTTGTTGCCAGGACTCAAGTAAATGTAGAAATAAATTATATATTTCCATTTAAGGTAGTTGATAATGGGAACAATCATGACTTAGCTAATTGCTTATCACCTTTAAAATACTAGAATAGTCAAATTATTCAAGCTTATCCAACTCACAAAATGTGTATCAATAAATCAAAAGTTACAAGACATAGAAGCTCGGGGGACAAAACAAGTCTATAAAAGAGGCAAATCAAATGATTCACGTACCATTGTGAAGGTCTAGAGTGTGCTCTAACAGGATTTTGAAGATCTTTTTTTATATTATACAAACAATATAGGATGAAAATTTTCCCAGTTTATTACTTCATTATACAACTTGATGTTATATTGAAGAATCTTTTTGCCATCATTCATTTGGATGCTGATTTACACATAAGAAGTACTATAGTCAACTAATCTGATTGGATGAGCTTACTGATTGAATTTAGTTGGTAAAATACTGCCCCACATTTTGGTTTTGCTCGAGGAGTCCTTTTAGAACTGATCAACATATGCATCTTTTTTTTCATTTGTTAGACACTTTAAAATATCTCCTCTTAGGCTATTTAACTATGTTTTTGGCTTATTGAGTGAATTCAGTTAGTAAAATACTAACCCACATTTTGTTTTTAGTTGAGGAGTCTTTTTAGAACTGATCAAAGTATGCATCTTTTTTGCATTTGTTAGTAACTATTACTTCTATAGTTGTAAGAAATTTAGATAAAAGTTATAGCCTTGCCTTTTTGTTGTAGGTTATAATTGCTTCCCTTTTTTGTTTTTGTTTATTGGATTACCCATTGACTGTTATCTCCTATTGTTGGACCCCGTTTCTGGATTCCAACTCAGAAGTCATAAAACGTGATCTTATTACCATAACGTGGGCATAATCCAATGAAAAACACCTTAGCCATTATTAATTCATCTTTATGCTTTTATACCATAACATATCATCTTTATGCTTTTATACCATAACATATCTTACTTATATTTCACCACAATTCCTATTCAAAATTCAACATCTCTAATCGATAAGTTTTTCAAGTATACCTAATTTCAACTCAATCTTATCCATACGCAAATTCATATGTCCACTCAAATCCATCCATACATAATTCATAATTCATTAATATCAAAAGATAAGAGTTTTCAAAAAGCCATAAAGGCATTTCAAACCACAATACATCCATATCTCATAATCCCAAAATACATAAGAAACTTGAACTAATAATACTCAAAATGTAACTAAAATCCTCATTAGTACAAAATCTAGCCTAAAATACAAAATATGTAACTTGAAGCGATGCCTTGACCCTCTTTCACTAGATCTCATATTCTTTACCTGAAGATGGGGTAAAAAGGGGGTGAGCTTGAAACCTCGTGGGTAACAAGTTTATAACGAAGAATAAGCAAAACTTTTTAAACCATTTTACTTGCCATGGAAAACTTTTACTGAGTTCATAAAACACACGTTTCTCAAAATTCTAGTCAAAATTCACAATATTGCAAATCATGTATGCATTCATCATGTCAAACATATCAAAATGCAAATGCACAATAAATTGCTTGAGGGTTCCATGGAAACAGAATGGAGAAACCGAAGTTTACACCATGAATAAAATGAGTCCTTTTTTGGAGCTCATATGCCATAAGTGGGCAGCCGGGAGAAGGCTCTTGTCAACGTGCACGTGACAAACAGAATAGTTCCACTCTCGCCCAAACAAAGCACGTATTCATTTCCATGCATTTTCATATTCTCGTGCTTCTTATGCTTTTCCAAATGTACAGAATGCCATGATATTTTCAAGGCATAAAATAAAATGTTTCGATGCATTTCCATCTTTATTTTCAAATTCATCAACAAAATTCATATACTGAAATATGTAGTAATTTTTACAAATCATTCAAAAGTAATAAAAGCAACATTTATGAAGTAATTGAAATCATTTTATTTTCTTGATTTGAAAGAAAACATTAATGGTTCATTACTCAAT
>JANZXR010034068.1:0-42006 GCA_027575705.1 Erythroxylum echinodendron | reverse complement strand
CCAGCTAGTCGTTGCAAGGAATGGAGAGAGAACCAATTCAACAACCGTACGCGCTCCTATCTTTCTCTAAAAGAGCCAACGCACCAACTCCCACCATGAAAAGTAAAAGGAAACTATCTTATAACAATGACAGGCAACAGTCCCACAATCTTACATCAAGCTGAACGCCATTATCTGTTTGGACAAAGAGAAAAGCAGTGGGCACTCGCCATTAATTTTCTTTCTCTCTTCTTCTCTCTTTTACTCTTAAAACAACCGTTAATATAGCTTAATTGCCTCAATCCTGCGCATTGGAAGCTTTCTATGTAATCGACCACCGCGAGAAAGATCTTTGTTTTATGATGCGGGATTAGTTGCACTTGTTGCATCCGTATGTATAATAACTTACGTATCCTAGCCTAGACAGAGCCCGAGAGTCGTCAAAAATGTTGCTTAAAAATCCCATTTCCAGCACCAAAAAGTTTTGGCGAAAGACCTTTCAAGGCTTCAAATCTTTTTTCTCCGGTGGCCACTACCTGAAGCTGCCGAAGACCCCTCCTTATAACCGCCTACATGAACATGATGCCTCTGAGTTGGAGATAAATTCGCAAAAAGGTTTGAGCAACAACGACTTGGATAAGTTCTACAACGCCCTCACCAACCGATCGGACGCAGATCACAACAATAAAGGATTGAGGAGAAACAGAAGGAAATTGATGTCATCGCCCCGGATGAGTACCCCAACCAAGCCAGATGAGCAAGTAGACGATGATGCTCTAAATGGAAGCTTCATGAACTTCGCCAAACTAGGTTCTGCCAAGAGTTATCACACACAGAGAAGAGATGATTATACTAGGGATGATATCAACAATGGGTGGAGCTGTAAAAAAGAAGATGATGCAAGATCTAATTGTTTGACCAAAGAGGGGAGGATTTGGTGGTTGGCAAAGAAGCTAAAGGAGATGGAGATGATGGACCTTAGCAACGTAGATCATATCCTTGACATTGAGGAAGTTCTTCATTATTATTCTCGAATTAAAAGCAGTGCATATCTCGACATTATTGACAATTTCTTCAAGGATATGTGCGCAGAGTTCTTGGGTCCTCCACCTGTAACCCCATCCAGCGTTAATTCAAGGCGTAGGCTACGTGCTGATACGTGAGGTTCTTTCAGTCTTGTTTTAATCTCAGAAGATGGGCATGCATTTGGGTCTTGAATTCACATTTCGTGGCTATTTTCGTATTCTTTTTGCTCCATTGGTTTCTCCCATTGCTCATATCGTTCGTTGCTTCTGAAACCGAAAATTGTGTATTTCAGTGACTAATCCTTTTGTGTATTGACTTCTGACTGATAATTTAAGTTTTAATCTTCTTGTCATTTCTATAAGATGCTGGAGGTCATGAAGTTTTGATCATTTTGACTAATCCTTTTGTGTATTGACTTCTGACTGACAATTTAAGTTTTAATCTTCTTGGCATTTCTATAAGATGCTGAAGGTCATGAAGCTTTGATCATTTTGACATGTTAAATTTAACTACATGAATATAAAAACTGCCAACTTCGGTCTCAAAAGTGATGTAAACATCTTTCCATAATTCTATGAAGTAAACTCGTTTAATTTATGATTCCATTTGATTAGGCCAACTTTGCTTTGACAACATTCGATCATATCTAAAAGGAAATTAAGTGTATGGGATATGGATCAGTGACAACTTGATTTAGATGTATTCAACATACCCTTACATGGATTTAAAAGTGATAGTCCAATAGCTTGTTCATATTGCTGCCGTTGTCTCCTTGCCATAATGTCAAAATAGATGTTCTCTTATATCGCGTGGAGTCCAGTTGTTTTATATGGTTGATGCACTATAAATAATTTAGAACACGTTTAATAAAAATAGAAATAATTAATGGACAATGAAATTGATATTTATCTAATTTAAAGAAAGATAAAAGTTTTAAAGAAAAAGAAGTAATAATTATTTTTTAAAGGTGCAAACATAAATAAATGTGAACGAGTAAACCACAGTTTCGAAGTAAAAATTAAGAGTTTGAAAGCATAATTAAGGACAAGGAAGAGGTCCAGTATAGGCGATAGAGGAAATAGTAGTTAAAGACTTTCAATAGAAAACAAAAATGTCAGATTATTCCTCTATTATTGTTTAACTAAACAACTTTAGTGTCCCGAGAAAACATGCGTTTAAATTTAATGATTCCTGGTTAACTTTGTTCAAGGGCCTAAGCATTAAGGTCAAAGGCACTAAGCAACTCATCTTTGACAGAAAAATGGCAAAGATCAAGGAATGGTCTAAGGCTTTATATAAGGAAAATATAGGAAACGCACATCACGTTCTTACTTCAACCAAGGCAGCGCTAAATAAAGCTCAAATTGATCCCTACTTGAACCCTAATTCTATGTCATTACAAAATACTTAAAAGGAAGCTCTTAACAACTACTCAAAAGTTCTAGCTTTTGATTACACTAGCTCTAATGAAACAAAGATCCAAAATTACATGCCTCTCTAAAGGTGATAAAAATTCTAGTTTTTTTTTTTTTGCACAAAACTATAATTTCTAGACAAGCCAAGAACATAATTTCAACTGTGACCAGTTCTGGTACAATCCTCACCTCTCAGGCTCAAATCCTAAATGAAGTTGTAAACTACTTCTCTAGCTACTTTGGTTCTCCACCAAATGCTAGATTCTCGGCTAAGCTAATTTAAGAAATTGTCCAACGTCAAATATCTGCTACATATTTTGATTACTTTCTAAACCAATTTCCACACAAGAAGTGTTTAATGTTATAAATTCCATACATGCCTCAAAGGCACCTAGTCCTGTTGGCTTTAATGCAAACCTCTTCTTTAAAACTAGGTCTCTTACTAATAAACTCCTTATGGAAGTAGCCCTGGAATACTTCAAGAGTGGCAAACTTCTTAAGTAGGTTAATCAATCCTTCATATGTTTGGTTCCTAAAGGCAAAGAATAGATGACAATTAAGAATTATAGACCTATAGCTTGCTGGATTACAATTTATAGTGTCATTGCAAAAGTTATAGTTGAAAGGTTAAAAGAAGTCTTATAGCATATGATTGGTCCAGAAAAAGGTGCTTACTTACCTTGGAGACAGATTGGATATAGTATCTCCATTGTTTAAGAGTTGTTCAACATTTAAAACAGAAAGAAAGCTTATAATGTGCAATAAAGATAGAGTTACAAAAAGCCTATGACATTATTGATTGGAATTTCATTTTGCACATACTTTAGTCTTATGGTTTCCTCTCTAGCTTCATCAGATGGATAAAATAATGTATTTCCACTGTCTCTTTCAACATTATAGTGAATGGAGAACATTCCAAGTTCAACACAAGACAGATTGGGTAGGGGACCCCATTTTTACCTACCTATTTTCTCTAACCATGGAAGTCTTCAACAAGATTTTTAGAAAAATGGTTAAGAGAAATTCTTATTTGAAATTCCATGCAAAATGTAAGAAGCTAGCCAATCTAGTACTAAATTTTGTAGTTGATCTCTTTCTATTCTCCAAAGTTGGCATCAACTCAATTACCTCCCTTTCATTCGCTCTAAAAATTTTCATCAAACTCTTAGGGCTATCCATCATTAATGCTAAAAGTTCTTTGTTCCTATTTGTTAGTGCTAATAATGAAAAAAACTTAGTTTAGGTAGTTACATGTTTAAAGAGATCCAAGATGCCAGTTTAATACCTTTGAATTCCTATCTCCATTTCTAGATCTAGTCATTATGATTTCCAACCCCTTATAGGCATTATATTGTCTAGAATCAAGAATTGGAGCTCTAAAGCCTTTTCTCTAGCTAGTAAAGCATTACTAATGAATCCATACTCAACGTTTTGAGTGTTTATTAGGCTTCACATTATGGATGTCAACACTCTCAAAGCTTTCATTGAAAAAAAATTAAGTGTTGCACGAACTCTTCCTATTATGAATATTCATCTTAATTATATTCCTTAATGTGGTAATATATGATATATAATCTTACTTTTCAAGATCAATAGAAGACAAAAGTATATAGGAGCTTTCCAAAAATGGTTGCTAGAAGAACTAATCTTGTAGAACCTTGTTCTTAACTCTCAATAATATAGTACCTTGGTATAAGGTTGTCTGGTGTAGGGATAATTAACCTAAGGCTATTCACATCCTTTGGCTCGAAACACAAAATGAACTACCTCCCTTAGATAGATTTGTAAGTTATTCCCCCACTCCAAATTGTTGTATTCTTAGTAAATCTAATTTGTAAAATTATAATCATTTATATTTGAAATGCCACTACACTTACAAACCTTGGGTTACAAAATTGCAGAAATGTAATCTGGCTTCTCCTCCTAAAGATTGGAACAACATCTTGTTATGGACTTCTAGCATGCAATTCTTGTCTAAAGGAGATAGACAGATACTTTTCATCTCTCTTTCTTACCTTGTTAGCAGCATATGGATTGAAAGAAACACCATGGTTTTCTCTAACATATACTTGGATGAAGACTGTGAAATAAAATCATATTGCGCTTAATGTTATTTATTAGAAAACATAGGATTACCCTTTACTTTATTTCCATTTAGAAAACTATTCATTAATGATCCTACTTTTTTCTTATCTTCTTATGGTAATAAGATTAGTGGGGCATCACTATATACCAATTAGTTTTTCCTTTGTAACTTGGTTAATTTACTTCCTTTCCATGGAATTTCTACAAATTTTATTTCTTTAAAAAAGAGTGGGGTGACAATGCTACGATTGTTTACATATTTATTGTTTCAGTTTAAATTTACTTATCTTATGTACTTGGTATAGGGAAGCAAAAGCTTTGCCTATTTTAAGTATGTATGCAAAGAATATATTAGTAGGAAATTTATTTATATTAATTTTATGAGTCTAAATTTATGGAGCATTAAAACTAAGTGAACAGTTTCAAGTTTATCTTGGAAAGTTACTATATAAGGATTATTAAAAATAACATACTTTATTTTGTGCTTATCAGCCTTAAAATTTTTTAATTTATGGATATTATATAATAAAAATATTGAAATCTACTTGTAACAACATACACTTGACAACGAAGCATTAAGATAATTTCAAAATACAACAACATGATTAACTATGATTGCATCACTTACTAAAAAATATACAATGCTTACAATTAGAAGGCTATAAACACTATAAATTAGTTTTTTTAGCTATTTCCTTCCATTATACTCACAATCTCACTGATTTCCTTAATAGTCATTTAAATCATTTATAGATAATGCCTCATTATAGGTTGCACTACTGGCTGAAATGGTAAGAAATTTTATTTAGTAGTGGTTTAAGATTGTTGGTTTGATTGAAAGCATGAAACATTTTTTTGATCCTAGTGCTTTTTATGTGAATTTTAATCTTGTAAAACTTCATTCAATAGCATAAGTAAAATTTACACTTTATGAATAAAAATAAATCATCTTTATTTCCTAAATTCTTACCTTATCATATATGTTCCCTGAAACTTGTCCATATGTGATTCCAATTCCTCCTCTTACTTACCTTGTTTCAACTTCTAATAATATTGTTACATTTTGCCTCTTATGTGATATAAATTATAGTTCTCACTCTCCTTCCTCTTCCGCTTCTTTTCCCTATTGTTCTCACATTAGTTTTCCACTCTAACTCTCGCATTTCTTGGCTCTACAGTATTTGGTTTACACTTTTGGTAGTATTTAACTCCTCAACATTTGGCATTATTTGAGGTGTTTTAATGTGTTTGTTAGTGTATGAACCTAGATAAAAAAAGATTAAAGGAAGTTTGAGCAAGCTTGGGCTAAAAGGCAAGTCATTAATGTAACATAAGTGTCACGATCATGACAGAAGACACGTCCCTAAGGTCATGATAGTGACTAGAGTGTCATGGTCATGATAAAAGACTTTTATACTAACAGATACTTGCCAAACACGAGATTCTCCATTTTTTCAAATGTTTGGACAGTAATTTTGGAACAAAATGACCTTGATAAGCCCTAAAATGAACCTTAAGCTATAAAAGAACATTAAGAGATCAAAACTAGCTAGCCTACATCTTACTAATTTGAGGAAGACGTAAGGAAGAGCAAGAAGGGAGAAAGAGGACCAACTACTATCCGACTAACTCCAAACTAGTCCAATCAAAATTTTCTCTTTCTTTTGTTTATTTCCTTTATCTTGATGTATAAGCTGGGATTGAGAATGTTGTACATATTGATGATGTTCTAATTTCATATTAGGATTTGTTCGTGACTCATTTTGTGACATGATTATTTTTTATTTCAATGAAATGTTTTAGGTGTTGTGATATTTGTGTTTGCCTATAATTTGACAATAAATCGAGATAGCAAGTCAATGTTTAATTCGATTAGGTTAGATAATGAGAGTTACCAAGCTCATAAGTCACATAAATATCAAACTGATAATCATACGAAGAGAGATCTTGTATGAGAACCTGATTATCTGATAGATTGCTTAAGAACTAGTTGAAAATGTTAGGTTGTTTTTGTTAATTAAGAGATTGCAAATAAGAATTTTGGAATTAATTATGTATTATTAATTGGGGTTACATATTAGGTCTTGAGAGAGAGTAATCAACCCTTCATAAATCTAGGATCGATACCAATTGAATAAAAAAATGATTAAGGTAGAAAATGATAATAGAATGAATCATATACTTTCATAATTGATCATTCTTGTTTTATTGTGGCAACTCAATTATTAAACGATTAAGTGATCAATTTGAATTGATTGTGTTAATTTATGAATTTTATTTCCACTCAACTCATGTTTGATTGCTTAATTTTCTCATTATTTTTTGTTTTCATTTAAATCACAAAGTTAGGTTCATTTAGTTTTAACTAATTCCTCGTGGGATCAATACCTCAATTACTACAAGTTTACGATCTATATACTTACAGATATTGAGGGTTTTATATTAGATAAAACTTGCTCAACAAGTTCTTAGCGTCATTGTCGGGAAGTAAGTTTAGGACTAGTTGAAATCTTTTATTCTAAGGAATTTCTTTTTCACCTTTCTTGTGTCCATGCGATTGCATGAACATAAAAGTTACTCAGACTTCAAGCAAGATTACATAAACTCTAGCACTTGAAATCACAAGACTATAATGAGCAATTTGAAAAGCGAGATGCCAAGAAGATACCAAAGAAACAATGGTAGAGGAACATCCTCAAGAAAACCAGTATAAGATCACTCGACCAATGGTTCAAGCAATATCATTTGAGATCAAGCCAACATTGTTGAATATGCTACAAACCAATGTGTAATTTTATAGGTTACCTAATGAAGATCCCAATGGCCATTTGGTGAATTTCCTAGAAATATGCAATACGTTTTGATATTGTCAAATGTCAGAAGATGCAGTTAGGATAAGGCTCTTTCCCTTCACACTAAGGGATAAAGCCAAGGCATGGTGTCATTCTTTAACCCCTACAACCATCATAACTTAGGAGCAATTGGTCGTGTGTTTTTGGACAAGTACAC
This sequence comes from Erythroxylum echinodendron, assembly GCA_027575705.1. Classification (NCBI taxonomy): domain Eukaryota; kingdom Viridiplantae; phylum Streptophyta; class Magnoliopsida; order Malpighiales; family Erythroxylaceae; genus Erythroxylum; species Erythroxylum echinodendron. The sequence goes on along the minus strand of JANZXR010034068.1, from coordinate 34,492 downwards.
TACAAGAAATTGTATTTTTAGTGAATGTAAAAGTTGTCACTAAAAGCAATAATTTTAGTCACAATTATTAATAGTGTGCAATCTTTGAAGTCATCACCTCTTGTCACAAATACCTCCATCGCTAATGAAATAGTGACTAATTTATAAAATGGTCATAATTATGCAACACATTTGTAACACAAATATTGTAACTAAAACTTATGAAATTTATGATAAAACTATATATTCACAATAACTTTACATATTTATGACAAGGTTATCGTCACAAATATAATAAAGTAGTGACAAATTAAGTCGTAACAAAACTTAACTATATTGTGACAAAAGTGTCGACACTGAATCCTATGGAATGTGTGATAACAATATATGGTCACAACAACTTTACATATTTATGACAAGTTTGTTGACACAAATAATATAAATTAGTGACGAATAAAGTCGTAACAATATTTCATTTTATTGTTACAACAGTATCGCCACTAAAATAATAATAAATAATGACAAAATATTTGTCACTATAATTTTTTATCAGTGTTCATTACTTGTGACAATTTAATTGCTTAATTGATAAAAATTTTTGCATTGGTGGCCGTAAAATAGAAGTTGTCACAAATGATATGGATTTTTAGTGCCAAGATATTATCAAAAAAACAAATAAAAATATTAGTATATATAAAATATATAAAAATCACTAAAATGTAATAAATTCTAATTTCCAATAAATAAAATTGGAAAATTTAATATCTAAGAAAATTATTTATTACGATTATCTCAAACTATTATGTACTAATTTAAGCTAAAACTCTCTAAGGTAAAATTTCCTGGCTATTCTCCAGGATGAAGTTCACTGTTGATTTGTTTCCTACAAAATAAATAAAAATAAAATCAGTTAATTAGTTTATAAAATATTAAACTATAAATTTAGTGCTAACATTTTATAATAATATAATGATAATGATAAAAAGTGATACTAACTATTCTAGATTTTATTAATTTATAAACATACATGAGTAATTGGGTTGATGTTGTGGCACTTGAGGGATCTTCAATTAAGAGAGAAGAATTGAGTAACAAACTAGGAATTACTCCAATATTTGCTAAATGTGCAAAAACAACTGAAATTTGTTTCATTTCCATGGTTTGCTTCTCAATAGCTGCATCCTGAGCTTGAATCTTCTAATTTTCAGCTTGAAGCTTTTCATTTTTTGTTTTTGTGAATTTAGTAAGTCTTACAACTTTATTGTCTAAATCACTTGCATGTTTCTTTGCAGCCTCAGCTTCAGCTAGAATTTCACTTTTTTTCTCAGGATTTAAGATGTTATTCCTTTAACACCTAAACCGTGTGAATAGCTTGACTTTCTTTCTAGGAAAAGACAAAATGGAGGTGCAGACGAAATCTTTTCTTTATTTTTCTTTCCCTCTTCTTGAAGCTTATTCTATATATTTAGATAGAATTTGAAAATTTAGTAAAGTAATATTAATATTTATTAAAAAATCTAATTTGACTATAACTTTCATACTATTATTTCTTCTCCATTTGGAATAGACCAAGTTCCATTTGGCTTTTGTCGCGATACCTTCCAAACTTTAACAGCATCATTCCACTCATTAGAATCTTTACCTTTCTAAAAACAAAAAAGACAAAGAAAAGACAAAGAAAATTACTGATTAATTAGAACTTATTTTTAAGGAAAACATTTAATTTTAAGTAAATAAAATTTTACTTTACCATCCCATATGCAATTTGTACAATCAACTTTGTACCAGAAACTGAATTCATCTATTGATTTCCTCTATTACTTGTGTTTCTTTCACTTTGCTTCTATACATTGATAAATAATTTATTTTTAATCAAAGAAAACAATCAAAAAATAAGTTAAAGTACTTAAGTTTTAAATTTACCTTAAAATTTAGATTTTCACATTTATTCTCAATCAACCATTGTCAATCACCTTCCTCCATATCCTTTGGGCAATCCTTGCCCTTGAGATAGTTTTTGTGCAAATGATAATGTTGATTTTTATATTATGTATGCACTTGTTACATCACATAAGATTGCACCTGATTTGAAAATTTGAATTTATCCTAAAATTCATATAAAAATATAGTTAGGAAAATTACGAAGCAAATTCAATGCAATAACAAAATTAAACTCTATTGCAATTAAGCTAACCTCTATTGCAATTTAAAAAATGTCATACCTTTAAAAATAACCACATTGCTGTCTTATCATCCTCAAAAATATCTTTATAACTAGAGATACGAAGGGGTGCAAGTTGCCAAATGCATATAGTAACCTCTGACTTAAAAAGGCTAGAATGCTTACCACATACCTTATAGTATGGAGGAGAAAATTGAGCATCAATTTGTTTTTCTTCAGCTTTCTTCTTGACAAGTCTAGCATTAATTGTTGGTCCTCGTCCACCTTTTTTAGAATTTACATGTAAGCCCCCAAATTGTACCCTATTTGGAATGTTTCATTGAACATTTATTGCATATGTCTTAAGTTATGATTTAAGGAATCATACTTAGAGAATGGGAATTTATTGTCTTCATTAGACACTTAAGGTATTAATGTTAGGTTCTAGTCTCGGAATATATTTCATGGATATATTATGCAAGGTTTGGGTAAAGATTAAATAAAAAGAAGGCTTGTAAGTACTTAAAAAAAATACCCATGTTTATATTGATTTTAGCAAGTTCAAATCATGCATATACACCCCTGTGTGAAACTCAAACTTGTAGGTATCATATCTTTTGATTCTGATGTCAAAAAATTACAAAATTTATACCATTAGAAAGCTAAGAGGATAGTCTACAACTTTAATGAAGACAACTTTGTCAAATTCAGCATAAATTAATATAGTTTATTCATGGTTTATACGTGAACTAATTACTTGGTGACAATTGGCAGCATGTTGTGTGTATGTGTGGTAGCTCTTAAATGGGACAAGTGTAGAACATGTAAGAAGACACATGTTGTTACAATTTGTTAACACCTAGCATTGGAGGAGATGAGTTTCTGCTGGAGTTTCTGGTTGTCTTATTCCTCACCATTTTTGTTCTCTCACCACCGAAACTCTCTCTCTCACTCACACCTACTGGAATTTTTGCTTGCTTATTGAATCATCCTCTTCACTTGACGTCTTTACATGCTACTGCACCAAGGAAGCTAGATTATGCTATTTTCTATATTGCTGTCCTCTTGGTCAGCTTAATCTCAGAGTTGTGACATTTGCTTGAAAGGATAGAGTGGCTTGCTCATTGAAGTAGGAAATTGTGTTAAAGAAGGTATGGGAATACTAATCTTAATTGCATTTTATAATATGAATTATTTTGATGCTTGATTGGATAGAATATGTGTGGATTTTTTGATGAGTTGAGGTCTGGACATGAAATTGATGTGTAGTTGAGGCATGAATAAGGTAGAATTATGGTGAAATAGATGAGTGTTGGAGTAAGGATGTTAAAGATGTAAGATGTGAATGAATTATACTGGTTTCACTGAACAGATTTCACTAAATAGTCATCGATATTTAGGATATAACTTGACCTGTGGATATCCAAATGGAGTTATTGTCATTTGGGATCAAACTGCACACATATACCTACAACTTTGATGAAGGAATAGAATTTTATTTCTATCCCGAAGGATGATGAAATTTGGCCTACATTTGAATTTAGGATTCTTCATTGTTTAAGAATAGTCTGCAGTATTTTGGGTATAACTTGCAGCATACTGAACAAAAATGCATGATTTTGATTCCATTCGAAACTTAATACATAGAGAAACTTTTAGTTAGAAGAAAATAATGCCTAGAAACCTCTTTTTATATGTCAAAATAGCCATACAAATCAAACCCACAACATGTCTTAAAAAATCTGAACTAATCTTGGTTGAGTAATTGTTGACATATATATGGTTAAGACTTTAACAATGGTTTTATTAGACTTAAGTAAGATTAATAATGAACCAAGGTGATGTTATATTGATGGAGAAAAAGGTGTTTGAGTTATGGTTTATAAATGGAGTTGATGATATAAAAGATATAGGGTTTATTAATGATGAGCATAATGTTGAATTACTTGGTGTGATCATGAATGAATGAGCTCTTAAAGCTTATGTGTTAAAAATTAGATATGAATGATTGTCAATTGGGAATTTCTTCTATAATATTGTGACAATACCGGACCATCAATTGTGCGAGGAGTTTTATAGTCAGGATTGTATTGGAAGTGCTTGCTAATTGGGTGCGTATACATAATGTTTGATAACTCAACAATTTCTATTGATGCAAAATTGCACATGTTTGTATTTATAAGGTTTGCATAAAAATTCTGAAATCCAAAATGGATTGTTTTAAAAACTATCAGGTCCTAGTCATGGGTAAATAGACATGCCTAGAACGGTTTGCACCTGCTCCTGCACACATTTAAGGTGTCGACACTTCGATGTCTCCTGATAAGGACATTTTGGTGTCAAGACATAAGTATCTCCTATTCTATGATACCGATAGGTATCTCCTATTTTGGTCTTGTTACCCACTTCTGTAAAAAGGATTTATCAAGTTAATTTATTTTACACTCTGTTACATGTATAATTCGATTATAATTAAGCAATGTTCTGAAATAATTAATTTTTGTTCTGACTTATTCAGATACGGCTAGTTCTGTTATGATATCATGATATTTTGTTTTGATAATTGTAAGATTTGCTTAAAGCCATTATATCCTATTTTGACATATTCTGTTTTGAGATACTTATTGTTTGGAATTTACTTTAATATGTGATTTGATTTGTGTTTTTTATTATCATATGACTATTAGCATAAGTTATCATTATGTATCATTTTTATTTTTCCTCACTAAGCTATATGCTTAGCAAGGTGGATTTGCCCTGTGTAGGTTCAAGTAGAAGGGTATAAAGACTAGGACAAGGACAACCACAGTGGTAAAAGAAGATTGAGTTTTGTTTTGGCAAAATGTATATTTGAGTTTGTTTTTGAGTTATTTCTGATAGTTAAAATAGTTTGAATTTGTTGAAAGGTTTGTAATAGCTATAATACAAGATGGATTAGGTTTTAAGACATGCTTGTGATAAGTTAAATGTTTATAATGTATGTTGTGTGTAATCCATCTTATAATGCAATTCAATATATGTTTACACGAATTGGTTTTTAACGAAGATTTCAAATGCTTTGGTTTATATGTACTTTTTAGTATGGCATCCATATATTCTTCTAGGGGGTATGTGGGTGTTATATCTTTTGGTATCAGAGCATGGTTTAGGTGATTCTGGTTTAACCAGCACCTAACAACTTCTTATACTTGAGTGTAAAAGTTGTGTTTTGGCCTAATGCAGTTTGTCCTATGTTTTGATTATAGAATTAAAGATGGAAAGATCTCATGAATCCATTGACTAGATTGTTGAGAGTAATCATGCAAAAAGATCTCTTCCATCGATATCTAAACCCTCTGGGGTTAATCGAGGTGAAACTGAGGTGCCACCTCCTCCTCCAACTCAAGGAGAGGAGTTAGTTAAGTTGTCTCAGGATATGATGACATTAGTGCATCGTATGACTGCACCCAAGGCTCCAATTGATCAGCTATAGAAGTATGGAGCCAAGGAATTTACTGAGAAATCTTTGGAGGAATCTGAAAGAGTTAAATTTTAGATAGAGAAAGTAAACAGGGTATTAGATGAAATTAGTTGACTATCAGATCAGATGGTGCACTGTGCTGTCTCTCTTCTTCAGGGAGCAGACTATGAATGGTGGAAGTTCTTTTTGAGAAATCCTCAGCTACCAGTGCCTCTGACTTGGGATTTCTTTACCCTAGAGTTCAAATCCAAATATATGACGGAGGCGTACAGAAAGGAGAAGTGGAAGCAATTTCTGAACATGAGACAGAGGAACTTGTCGGTTGCTGAGTATGACTGGGACTTCAATTGACTTAGCAAGTATGCCCCTGAAGCAGTACTTACTGAGGAGTTCTGGTGTCATCAGTTTGATGATGGTTTGAATGATTCCATCAAGGAGCACCTGGAGACATTTAACCTTTTGTAATAAGTGAATTACCATCAGTTGGTGCAAGCTATTATGAAAATAGAAAGGCAGGAGATGGTTAGGAGGGAAAGGAGTCAACGAAGGGGCTTTGCTAGAGGAGGTCAGTACTCAGGAAAGCGAAGTTAGGAAGGTGCTTCCTTTGCACCAAAATTTTCTCAAAGATTTGTGGCTTAGGGAAGGCGAGAAAATTTTCCCTCATCGATTGTTATTGGTAGGGGTTCCTCTGGGGTCTGAGGTTCTGGTGCCCCGGAGTGTCCTCATTACTCTATACATCATTAGGGTCTTTGTTAGAGGGCTACAGGTGCATGTTTTTGATGTGGCAACACTGGGCATCTGATTGCCAATTGCCCTCTAAGATAGTCTCAGACATTACAAGCCAGCAGGGAGGTCTCTCATACACCTACTGGAAACAGAGAACGAGGTATAGTTCATGGAGGATCTAGTTAGATCAAACCTAATCCAAATACTCATTCGAAAACTGTTTATTGACCTAATTTGCCTTCTAATCTAGCTTGAGCTTATGCTTTTAAAGCTCGTGAGGATCAAGACGTACTTGAAGTCATTGCGGGTACTACTTATCTCTTTGACTCTGAAATGTATGCTTTGATTCATTCTAGATCTACTCATTCTTATATTTGTGTTGGAGGAATTTCTAATAAAGTGATGCCTATAGATCAGTTAGAGTGTGATTCTTAATCAGGTCTATAAAAACTATCCTATTATGATCTAAGGAAATGAGTGTGTTGCAGATTTAATTAAATTACCTTTTCATGAATTTGATTTGATTATGGGCATGGATTGGTTGTCCAAGCATCAGGCAGTAGTTGATTGTAATGCTAAGGCATTTATGTTTAGGAAGCCTAATTAGCCTGAAATAGTATTGCATGGCATCCGCACTAGTTCTTTAACTAATATGGTATCTGCTATGCAAGCCCAAAAACTCCTTAGGAATGGATGTAAAGCTTATTTAACTTTTGTGTTTGGCTCTAAGAAGGAGGTTGGTAAATTGCAAGAGACTACAGTGGTGAGTGAATTTCTAAATGTGTTTCCTAAAGAGTTACCTGGAATCCCTCCTGAAAGGGAAGCGGAGTTATCAATCGAAGTTATGCTTGACACTGCTCCTATATCTAGAGCACCGTACAGAATGGCTCCTACTGAATTGAAGGATTGAATGTGTGGTTACAAGAGCTATTGGATAAGGGGTTCATTAACCCAGTGTATCACTGTAGGGAGCACCGGTCTTATTTGTTAAGAAGAAGGATGGTACACTACAGATGTGCATCAATTACAGGAAATTGAATAAAGTCACAGTGAAGAACAAGTATCCGTTGCTAAGGATTGAAGATCTATTTGATCAATTGAAAGATGCAGGAGTATTTTTAAAGATAGATCTACTATCAGGGTACTATCAACTTCGAGTAAAGGATGTAGATATATCGAAGACTGAATTCAGGAACTGTTATGGTTGTTATGAATTCTTAGTAATGCCATTCGGGTCAACTAATGATCTAACTGCATTCATGGATTTGATGAATAGAGAATTCAGGCCTTATTTAGACCAATTTGTTTTGGTATTTGTAGATGATATTTTGGTCTATTCTAAGAATGAACATGACCATACTGAGCATCTCTGAATTGTGTTACAGACCCTGCGAGAAAAATAGCTGTATGCTAAGTTAAGTAAGTGTGATTTTTGGCTTCAAGAGGTATCTTTTCTAGGACATGATATCTCTTCTCAAGGGATTAGAGTTGATCCTAGTAAGATAAAGGCAATTTTTAACTGGAAGCCACCACAGAATGTAACTGACGTGAGAAATTTTCTAGGTTTAGCTGGTTATTATCATCGATTTATGAAAGGGTTCTTAGTGATAACATCCCTTTTAATTGAACTGTTATGGAAAGGATTCAAGTATGAATGGCATAAAAGATGTCATAATAGTTTTGATCAACTGAAACATATGCTTACTGAAGCTCCTGTATTGGTTCAACCTATTTTTGGTAAGGAGTATGTTTGTTTAGTGATGCATTTAAAAATGGTTTAGGTTGTGTTTTGATGCAGGATGGAAAGGTAGTTACTTATGCCTCTAGGCAACTAAAATCACATAAACAGAATTATGCCACACAAGATCTAGAGCTTGCAGTAGTAGTGTTTGCCTTGAGAATTTGGCGGCACTACTTGTATGGTGAAAGGTGTAGAATTTTCACATATCATAAGAGTCTGAAGTATTTGCTGACCCAAAAAGGACTCAATCTACGATAACAACGTTGGTTGAAACTATTTAAAAACTATGATTGTATTGTGGATTACCATCTGGGTAAGGTTAATATTATGACTGATGCCTTGAGTCGGAAGATCATTACAACATTATCAATGAAGCGGAGTGAATGGGAACTTATATTTGATGGAGCTTTAATAGCTCAGTTGAAAGCAAGGCCTACCGTGAGACAAGAGATTTGTGATGCTCAGAGAGTCGATGATAAGTTACAACTTATGTTGGCTACTCAGGGTGGTAACTAGCCTGATTTTTTGTTAAAGGAGATCATGAATTGTATTATAAAGATCGGTTATGTGTGCCAGCTAATGATGAATTGAAGAAGAAGTTGTTGTTTGAGGCTCATAATACAGTCTTTACTATGCATCGTGATGGAAGCAAGATGTATCAAGATCTACATTAGCATTGCTGGTGGTCAGGTATGAAACGAGATGTTGTGGATTATGTATCCCATTTCTATTCCTCAATAGAAATGGGATAACATTACTATGGATTTTGTCACTGAACTTCCTCTTACTCAGAAGAAGCATGATGTTGTATGGTTGATTGTGGATATGCTCACTTTCTGCCTACTCTTTCTGCCTATTCTATGGACAGCCTTGCAGTTCTATATATGAATGAGATAGTGAGATTGTGTGGAGTACTGTTATCTATTATTTTTGATCGTGATCCTCGATTTACTTCGAGATTCTGGAAAAGTTTGCGAAAGGATTTGGGTACTCAAGTTAAGTTCAGTACTGTTTTCCATCTCCAGACAGATGGACAATCTAAATAGGTTATTCAGATATTGGAAGATATGCTTCGCAGTTGTGTGTTAGAATTCCTATGAAGTTAGGATAACTACCTTTCTCTAATGGATTTTGCTTGTAACAATAGTTATCAGACTAGCATTGGCATGGCGCCTTATTAAACACTGTATAGTAGAAGTTGTAGAACTCCGATTTGTTAGACTGAACTGAGTGAAAACAAGATGATCGGGCCTAATATTGTTAAGGATACTAAAGAAAAAGTTCAAGCTATCCAACAAAGATTGAATGCTAGTGATAAACAAAAGTCCTATGTTGATTTAAAAAGAAGAGATATTGAGTATCAAGTAGGTGTTAAGGTATTTTTGAAAGTATCGCCTGGGAAACACATACTTAAGTTTAGGAGGAAAGGTAAGCTTAGCCCATGTTATATTGGTCCTTATGATATTCTAAAGAGAGTTGGACTAGTAGCTTATCAATTAGCTCTTCTTGGAGAATTGGCCAAATTATATGATGTGTTTCATGTTTTGATGTTGAGAAAATATATGTCTGATGATATACATAAGATTCCTGTGTGAGAAATTCAAATACAACCAGATTTAAATTATAAAGAAAGGCCTGTGTCTATTTAGCCAGAGAAGTTCGACAACTCAAGAATAAGCAAATTCCTTTGGTGAAAGTACTTTGGCAACATCATAGACTCGAGGAAGCAATATAGGAATCAGAACAGACCTTGAGGGCTCAGTATTCTCAACTATTTTGATCAAGTATGAATTTCGAGGATGAAATTCTTTTAAGGGGGAGAAAACTGTAAGGCCACAAATTATACCCTAGTTGGAATGTTTCATTGAAAATGTATTAGATATGTCTTAAAGTATGGTTTAATGAATCATACTTAGAGAATGGGAATTTATTGTCTTTATTAGAGACTTAAGGTATTAATGTTAGGCCCGAGTCTTGGAATATATTTCATGGATATATTATGCAAGGTTTGGGTAATTAATTAAAAAGAAGGCTTGTAAGTACTAAAAGCCATGTTTATATTGATTTTAGCAAGTTCAAATTGTGCATATGTACCCTTGTGTGACACTCAAACTTGTAAGTATCGTATCTTTTAATTTCGATGTCCAAAAATTAGAAACTTTATACCATTAAAAACTAGGAGGATAATCTACAACTTTTATGAGACAAATTTGTCAAAATCGTCCTAAATCAGTACATTTATTGATGGTTTATATGTGGAATAATTACTTGGTGACAAATGGCAACATGTTGTGTGGATGCGTGGTAGCTCTTAAACGGGACAAGTATAGAACATGCAAGAAGACACATGTTGTTAAAATTTGTTGACACCTAGCATTGGAGGAGATGAGTTTCTGGTGGAGATTTTGGTTGGCTTATTCTTCACCATTTTTGTTCTCTAGCCACCGAAACTCTCTCGGTCACTCACACCTCCTGGAATTTTTGCTTGCTTATTGAATCATCATCTTCACTTCTTTACATGCTACTACACCATGGAAGCTAGATTCTGCTTTTTTCTATGTTGTTGTCCTCTTGGTCGTATTAATATTAGAGTTATGATATTTTCTTGAAAGGCTAGAGTGACTTTCTCATTGAAGTAGGAAATTGTGTTAAAGAAGGTATGGAAATACTAATCTTGATTGCATGTTTTCATATGAATTATTTTGATGCTTGATTGGATAGAATATGTATGGATTTGTTGATGAGTTGAGGTCTGGATATGAAATTGATGTGTAGTTGAGGCATGAATAAGGTGGAATTGTGGTGAAAAGGATGAGTGTTGGATTAAGGGTGTTGAAGATATAAGATGTGAATGATTTCACTGAACGGATTTCACTGAATAGTCATTAGTATTTAGGCTATAACTTGACCTGTAGATATCCAAATGGAGTGATTTCCATTTTGGATCAAACTAAAAACATATCCCAAGAACTTTCATGAAGGAATAGAATTTTTTTCTATCCCAAATGATGATGAAATTTGGCCTAAATTTGAATTTAGGATTCTGTCATTGTTTGAGAATAGTCTGCAGTATTTTGGGTATAACTTGCAGCATATTGAATCAAAATGCATGATTTTGATGTCATTAGAAACTTAATACATAGAGTAACTTTTGGTTAGAAGAATATAATGCCCATAAACCTCTTTTTATATGTCAAAATAGCCATACAAATCTGACCCGAAACCTATCCTAGTGAATCTGAACTAATCTTACTTGTGTAATTGTTGACATATCTACGGTTAGGACTTTGACAATGGTTTTATTAGAATTAAGTGAGATTAATAATGAACCTAGATGATGTTAGATTGATGGAGAAAAAGGTGTTTGAGTTATGGTTTACAAATGGAGTTGATATTATGAAAGATAGAGGGTTTATTAATGATGAGCATAATGTTGAATTACTTGGTGTGATCATGAATGAATGAGCTCTTAAAACTTATGTGTTAAAAATTAGATATGAATGATTGTCAATTGGGAATTTCTTCTATAGTATTGTGACAATACTAGATCATCATTTGTTCGAGGAGCTTTATAATCGGGATTATATTAGAAGTGCTTGCTAATTGGGTGCTTATGCATAATGTTTAATAACTCTACATTTTCTATTGATGCAAAATTGCACATGTTTGTATTTGTAAGGTTTGTATAAAAATTTTGAAATCTAAAATGGATTGTTTTAAAACTTGTCAAGTCCTAGTCGTGGGTAAATAGGCATGCCTAGAAGGGTATGCAACTGCTCCAGGACACATTTAAGGTGTCAACACTTCGATGTCTCCTGATAATGGCATTTCAATGTCGAGACATAAGTCTCTCCTTTTTTGTAATACTGATAGGTATCTCGTGTTTTGGTCCTGTTACCAACTTCTGTAAAAAGGATTTATCAAGTTAGTTTATTTTGCACTCTATTACATGTATAATTCGATTATAATTAAGCAATGTTCGTAAATAATTAAGTTTTGTTCCGACTTATTTAGATACAGTTTTAACACGGACTGGTTTTGTTCTGATATCATGATCTTTTGTTATGATAATTGTAGGATTTGCTTGAAGCCAATATATCCTGTTTTGGCGTATTATGTTCTGAGATACTTATTATTTGGAATGCACTTTTATATGTGATCCGATTTGTATATGTCATTATCATATGATTGTTAGGGTCAGTTACCATTTTATATCATGTTTAGTTTTCCTCATTAAGCTATATGCTTAGCACGGAGAATTTACCCCATGTAGGTTCAGATAGAAGGGTATAAAGACTGGGACAAGGACAACCGTAGTGGCCAAAGAAAATTGAGTTTTGTTTTGAAAAATGTATATTTGAGTTTGTTTTTGAGTTGTTTATGATAACTGAAACAACTTGAATTTTTTGAAAGGTTTGTAATAGCTATAATATAGGATGGATTGGATTTTAAGACATGCTTATGATAAGTTCAATGCGTATAATATATTTTGTTTGTAATCTATCTTATAGTGTATTACAATGTATGTTTGCCTGAATTAGTTTTTAAAGAAGATTTCAAATGCTTTGGTTTGTTTGTATTGTTTTGTGTGGCATCCAATATTCTTCCAGGGGGTATGTGGGTGTTATGTTACATTTTCTACTTAAAAAAAAATAGACATATAAAATATTATATTAAAAATTCAAATGCACAATCATATAACTGTAAAGATCATGTTATCAGTACTAATAACTTGTCCTTCTAGGGTAGGTGCATTATTTGAAGTTCCAACTGTAGCGTTGGACTGTTGATTAAGAGCCTCTATAGCTTCTGACTCCTCTACCATACTAGGTTAATTTTTTTCATCATTTATATTTGATAAAGATCTACCATTGTTAACCATCTTGTGGTTTTTCATACAATTACCAATTTTAACCATCTTGCACTTTTAAAAATAAATATATATTAGGAAAAAGCAACATACATAGCTAAAACAAATTGTAAGAAAAAAATTAATGAAGTCAACAAGTACAAAAAAATCAATAGAAAACAAATATCTTTGAGTCACTTTTTACTCTATATACTCAAATTAATGATAACAACAATAACTTTGACTATTTCATAGTTCACCCCACTCAGAACCATAAGCATACAATTGCTTTATATACACTCAAGCAACAACTGCAACAAAGGTGATACTTTTACAATTTTCTAGTCTACGTATTTGATAATTGAACATAATTCATACATGCTCATAACGGGAGACGATCTTCATGAAGAAGTAGTTCTGCACATAAAGACGTTAAAGATGGAATGAAGCACTGAAAATAGAATGAAGCATTGAGAGGTGTAGGAGACATTGTACACCATTTAACATTGAATAAAGCATGAGGTGGTGTAAATTTTATGTAGCTTTTCATGAATAAGTTGTTGCACACATTCATAATAGGAGACATTGTACATGAAGAAGCAGTTCTGCGCAAAGTTCGATGATAGTCCCTCTATTCTATGTACTGTTGTAATAAATGAAGTATAATACAGAGGCAACCCATTCAAAGTAAACAGGTTTGTTAAGTTTATAGTAACAAAGAGAGTGGGAATCGATGGTTAGAGGGAGTAGTTCCATGAGTAGTTTGATGTCAGAGAACGAGTAGTTACACTAGAAACAATTCCATGAGTATGTCAAGTTTAAAGTAACAGAGTAATGCTAAAAAAGCTCACATATTAAACTAAATAACATTTGTGAAATGTGTAAGCTGAAACATTAGAAGGATAAGTTAAACAAAGCACAATGGTCATTTACCTGTTAGTATTTAAGCAGAGGAGTTGGAAGATGTGGAGAGAAGACTATAACCGAAGATATGCAATAAAGCAGAGTGGAGAACTGTGCACTTGAAGAAGACAAATTTATTCACACCACACATAATGAATATATGACTATTCATGGTTCATCTTCTTCCACCAACTTTAATGTTTCACAATTACTTAGATCTCCTCACATGAAACTAGGTGTAGCTAACTTTGTAGTACTTATTTTATTAAGCTTTCTTTGTTTTACATATATAGGAGTATAATCTTCAATTTTTTAATTTACAAAGCGATTTCATCTTAAATTTTTAAAATTTTATGTAATAGTTTAACTTTCATAATAAAATTTTATATTTTATAAATTTAAAATCATATTTAATATTTTTACAATACATAATAAATATAGATAAGAGTAATTTATTTTTTATTATAAACTATTATGTTAGTGGGATAGTTATAAAAATTTTGAATTATTCATCTAATAAAAATAATTGATTTTAGATAAAATTTGTATAAAAAATTTTAAATAAATAAATAAATATATAAAGGGTTTGGTAATGCCCTATCTTCAACTCTAGTTTTGGGTAGCAAAGTGGTATCAGAGCTTGGTTGCCTTCCACCTCATCGAGAGTTTGAATCCTAGCATTAACTAACTGGAAATGCTTGTGAGTATAGGCTCACTTGCAAGGTATGGAGGGGTGCTATAAAGGGTTTGGTAACACTCTACCTTCAACTCGAGTTTTAGGTAGCAAAGTGCAAAATTAAGAATATTAACTTTTTCTTTAAATTTATTTTTATTTCGTTTTGGACAGTTATTGGCATAATGACCTTTTTCTTTACATAACCAACATCTACATTTTTTTTATTTCTATAGACTTTTCTTGTAAAAAATTTATAAGGTTTAGATAAAAAAGGTTTATAGTTTTTTTGTGAATATTTTTCTATTTATATTTCATATATCTATGTTGTTTTCCTGGTTTTAAATACTATGGATCGTCACATCCATACTATTGTAGTACTTCAGAGTATTTAGAACAACATAATTGTATATCTTTATGTTGTAATTTTTTATGTAATTTTTCCTCTAAACATTTTTATGATAATACTTCCTTAATTATTGATATAGCGCTGCCTAAATTGTAAGCGACTAAATTAGCATTTTGTTTGAATAAAAAGACTTCTTTGATTGTTTTATTCATAGGATATGGTAATTTTTGAATAAATATCTGAATATACATTTCTTGTTATGTTCTAGTTAACTTATAATAATACTTTTTTATATTCTCAAATATATTCTTCAAGATGACAGATTTCACAAATTCTCATATTGTTTAAATTCCATAATGTGTTTTTTCTTTCTTCATTTTAGATCTCTTTTTTACAAGATGTTACATCCTTTCCAATAAATTCTTTATAAAGTTCATTAGTGACTACTTGAAAAGCTTTTACAGGTTTTAATGCATTTAAAAATTCGATAGTGTTTTTTATTTGTGCTTCATTATCTAATAGAAAATTTAAGACAATATCAGTTGTTTGATAAGTAATAAAATTTCATAGCAGAATAATATTTGTTAATCCTTCAAAGGGTTTTCTACTTGTATAACTAGTGTTAATTTATTAGACCATTCTAATAATAGTTTTTCGACCGCTATTACACAATCTAAATTTAAAATACCATCTGGTCCTAAAGTTATGTGTTTTGGGGTATATTCAGTAGGACATTTTCTAATTTTGTTGTCTTTTCTATAATACCCAAATCGATTTAATTCTTCTGTTTCTATAGGTCTGGAATTCCAATATATTTATTTCGATTTTCTCATTTTTGTTTTTCTCCATTTTGATTAATTTCAGGTTGATTATCTTGTTTTTTGTTGATTTGTATTTATTTCTTGCTCAAATTCATATCAATAAATAATTTCGTCATTATCGGTAATTGGTTTTATGGTTTCATATTTATTAATATTTTCTAATGTTAATTTATTCACTAATTGAGTTATTTCAGTAAGTTGGTTTTTAATATCATTTTCAATGCTAATATTTTCATTAATTGTTAGGTCATCTATATTTTCCATGGTTTAATTAAAATTATCGGGGAAGATGGCTCTGATACCACTTTGCTACCCAAAACTCGAGTTAAAGTTAAGGTGTTACCAAACCCTTTATAGTACCCAAGACAAATTTGTCACGTGGTTTCTAGTCCCTAAAATTCATACAACAATAATAAAGTTAAGCTTTATTAGGGAATAAAAGTATACCAACATCTATAATTGCAAAGCAAGAAGACAATTTAGATGAGACAATAGAATCAAGTTTGAAAGAAATCATCAAACTAATATGGTGTTTCTAAGTTGTTTGGCGCCTACGGCTCGATGGTTGTCTGCATGTAGTTGATTATGGCTCTGTAATATTGCCGTATTGGCTACAAATATAATAATACGTCACCATTTAGCAATGATGTAGTCTTTGAAAGTGTTTTAATTTTCTTCAACATTCTATGAATCACATATTTAATATAAATAACTTTAAAATAAATTTGATATACAAATTCTAATGTATATTTTTCCCTTTAAAAAAGATAGCATATAATGACCTTGTGATTTTACTGCTTATAAAAATGTTAGATATTCAATTTCCAAATAATCAAATTTCATTAACAATATATTGTGACTTGTGAGAGATAAAGATAAGAAGTTTTAGTTAATTAAAAACTATATCTTGTCTTGTATTATTAATGTTTAATAAAAACATAAACTTACAATTTGTCTTAAAAAATATCTAAATTTCTATCTTTATTTATTTTGAATTATTAAATGTTTTATAATGATAATTTGTATTTGAATTATTAAATATTTTATTTTAATCTAAATGAATATCTGTAATACCCCGTAACTCGGTAAGTCAGACAAACGAATAGGTCATGCCAGATTTGCAGTAGAACATAGAAAAGTTAGGCTTACTACGGGTCTTGGTGGCATTAAGCCTACCCATTCCCTAGTGCCAACGGGGCCTGGAAAGCGGGTCGTGTCAATATCTAATTTTGTTTGATATTTATTTCATCATATGATACTTCCTTTGTGCCCATTCCCTTTATAATAATTTAGAAAGCTGGGAGAACAGTTACATGAATATCATCAATAAGAGTTGCCAAAGTAGACACATATATACATGAATTGATCTCCTCTGCTCCATTGCTGAAGCTGAAGCTCATCAGTTTTTCCCTCTATCTCTGTCTCTGTCTCTCTCTCTATCACCTTCTGCCTTTTACCTCATTTGGATCTTTCAGTTAGCTAAGCCTAGCTTATTCATCAGTGTATTTTAATTTCTTCTTAGTAATGCCTCAATGTTTATTTGGAAAATATTAATGCTTATAAAGTTCCCTATCCTAGCAAATTCTATATCAAATTTTACTGAACCCATTCAATTAATTTGTATTGTAGGATAATGACGATTGACAAAACTTGGATGGATATTTCTAATAGATAACTGTCATAATATGAAAAAGGAGTTAATGAATTTCTAGATTTTACATTTAGACATTTTGATGAAGGAAGAGTAGTTTGTTGTCCTTATAAAAAATTGCAACAATAATTTGTTTAGGACAAGACAAGCAATTTATGAACATCTGATGTTAAATGGGATAAACAGAAACTACCATCATAGAGAGGTTCTACAATATTATTATGATGATGACAATGATAGTAATTAGAGTAATAAAAGTGAAAATGATGATGGAATGCGTGATATGTTACGTAATCTTGTGAGGGATAGTTCTTATGATCTAAATGAAGAAGCTAATGATCCTATTAAAGGTGGCCCCACCAGTCAAAATAAGGAAGATACTAAGTTTTATAGATTATTGAGAGAATTGGAGCAAGTGTTATATCCTGGCTGTGACGAATCTTCCACATTATCATTCATTGTTGAAATATTGAATTGGAAATGTCTTTTGGGGATTAGCACAAATGCAGTTGCTGGAATGCTTCAAATGTTGAAAAGATGGTTTCCTAAAGTAATAAAGTTCATAGCTATATATTAACTGTAAGAAAGTTTCTCGAGTTATAGGGCTTTCATATGAAAAAATAAATGCTTGTGTAAATGATTGCATACTTTACAGAAATAAATGTGAGAATGCTCAATCTTGTTCAACATGTGGTGAATATAGATGGAAGAATAATGGGAAAATTGGGAATATCATTAATGAGCATGACTGTAGGAAAAAGATTCTACAAAAAGTCTTGTGATATTTTCCTTTAACTCCTCGCTTGCAAAGATTATACATGTCATCTAATTTTGCTAAAGATATAAGATGGCATCAGGAAAAACCATGTAAGAATAAGTTTATGGGACATCCAACGGATTCTCCAGGCTGGAAAAGTTTTGATACCATACATCCCTTTTTTGTAGTAGACCCATGTAATGTTAGACTTGGTTTAGCTAGTGATGGTTTCAACCCATTCGGGGATATGACCAATTCTTATAGTGTATGGCTAGTTGTGATAGTTCCTTATAACCTTCCACCATGGCTCTGCATAAAAGATCCTTATTTCATGATGTCACTTTTGATTCCTGGAAACCAAAATGCATTACCAAAAACCAAAATGCAATCAAAAACCAAAATGCGTAAAGATATCAAAAGAACGCCACAAGAAATTCCGACTAATCACTTGAATCGGTTTGTAAAGAACTTCAGGATTGAATCCCTCACTAAGTGGCCTAAAATTATTATCAATCTAATCTGAATAGGAAGTGCAGAAAACTACCTTTTTAAGTCTCAAAAAGTGGGCCTAAAAATAAAAAACCTAACTAGAAAAATTGAAAAGTCCATTAGGAAGTCGTAACAATTTTATGGTAGAACATCCTTTAGTAAATTGAGCATATCTTGGGATACAAACTTCCAATTAAGAGAAATCTTATATTGCTGGAAAGTTAAGACAAAAATCTACAACTTTTATGTTGGTAAGTTAAGCTGGATCAGCCTGAATCAATGTCAGAATTTTGTCCCAAGTCAGAACACCTGAATAGCATTATTGCCTTGATGTTATTGATTGTAACTTGATCTCCAAAGGCCTTTTCTTCATCAAACAAGGTGTATAACAGCCCACCAAAAGATTCTCTAAGCCACTTAGCATTAGAGCAAGTAATCGGTCATTTCATCATGGTCAACTGGTAATCTAATAGTTAACTTGTCTTTCGACTCTCTCTTGAGCTCATATCATCCTCTCCTTCTTGAAAAAGATTTGTCCTAGAATCTGCAATGGAAAAAGGAGATAAGTCAGAAACATTAAACAAATTGTTAATGCCACCATGCTCACCTTAGAGATCTAATTTATAGGCATTGTCATTTACCTTTTGAAGAACTTGAAATGGACCATCGCCTCTTGGATGTAGCTTTGTCGTTTGTTTATCAGGAAATCTTTCCTTGCACATTTGCACCCATACCCAATCTCTGGGTTCAAATGAAACAATCTTTCTTCCCTTATTAGCACTAGATGCATATTGGTTATTATTTTTCTCAATATGCCGATGGGTTTATTCATGGATCTTCCTTACCAAATCAACTTTCTTTTCACCATCTACATTAGATAATTTACTAATAGGAAAAGGAAGTAAATCCATAACAGTTGGTGGATTAAAACCATACACATTTTCAAATGGTGAAAAACCTGTAAAAGAATGAACATTTCTATTGTACGTAAATTGAACAATGGGCAAACATTCTTCCCAAGTGCACAAATTTTTACTAATCACAACACACAACAAATTACCAAGAGTACGATTGGCAACCTCAGTTTGTCCATCAGTTTATGGATGACAAGTAGTCGAGTACAATAATTTAGTTCCTAACTTTACCTACAACACTTTCCAAAAAGAACTCAAAAATTCGAAATCTGTATCACTAATTATGGTCTTTGGAATTCCATGCAGTCGAACAACTTCCTTAAAGAACAAATTTGCAATATGAGATGCATCATTGGTTTTATGACAAGCAATGAAATGAGACATCTTAGAAAACCTATCAACAACCACCAAAATTTAATTTTTACCATGTGTAGACCTAGGCAAACCTAAAATGAAGTCCATAGAAATATGTTCCCAAGGTACACTAGGTACGGGAAATGGTGTGTATAATTCGTGAGGCATAACTTTAGATTTAGCATGTTTACACTGAACACAATTTGCACAAACACGTTCTACATCCCTACACTTATGCTGTAAAAAGAAATGCTTATACAAAATGTCCAATGTTTTCTATACACCGAAATGGACCATTAAACCTCCACTATGAGAGTCTCTAACAATAATTCATGTAAAGAACAATTTGGCACATTTAGTCTATTTTCCTTAAACAAAAACCCATCGTGGCGATAAAACTTATTGAATGAAATAGTTTCACAAGCATCATACATATTTCCAAAATCAGTATCAGTAGCATACGAATCCTTGATATACTCAAATCCTAACAACTTACTACTCAAAGTAGAGATTAAAGCATACCTGTGAGATGGTGTATCAGCTACCACATTTTCTTTACCTTGCTTATATTGAATGACATATGGCAATGTCTCAATAAACTCAACCCATCTTGCATGCCTCCTATTCAACTTTCCTTGTCCTTTGAGATGCTTTAAGGACTCATGGTCAGTATGGATGAAAAATGCCTTCGGCCACATAATTTGTTGTCATATTTTGAGCGCTCTCACTAAAGCATATAATTCTTTTTCATAAGTAGAATAGTTTAGAGTCGCTCCATTCAACTTTTCACTACAATATACTAAAGGGTGTTTCTCCTACATTAACATAGCAACTATGCCTACCAGTGACGTCACATTCAATTTCAAAAATTTTATCAAAGTTAGGCAAAGCAAGCAAAGAAGTGGAATACAATTTATCTTTTAGTAGCATGAATGCCTTTTCCTGTTCAGGACCCCATATAAATGCAACATTTTTCTTGATGACCTCTGTAAGTGGTGCAGCTGTAGTCTAAAATATGGAACAAACCACTTATAAAAACTAGCTAAACCATGAAAACTCCGTACTTCTGAAACAGATTTAGGTGTTGGTCACTCTTTAATGGATTTCACTTTATTCTCATCAACCTCAATGCCCTTAGCACTAACAATAAAACCAAGAAAATTAACCTTATCCATACAAAACTACACTTTTTAACATTGGCATACAACTTTTGTTCATGCAAGACATCAGTTACTCATTTCAAATGATGCATGTGTTCTTCAAAGCTCCTACTGTATATCAAGATGTCATCTAAGTACACAATAACAAACTTATTAATGAACGCACGAAGTACGTGGTTTATCAATCTCATAAAAGTGCTAGTTGTATTTGTCAAACCAAATGGCAGTACCATCCACTTATATAGTCCATGTTAAGTTTTAAATGTTATTTTCCATTCATCACCCTGAAACATACAAATTTGGTGGTATCCCCCAATCAAATCAATTTTAGTAAAAATCACAGCACCATTTAATTGATCTAACATGTCATCTAACCTAGGAATGGGATGTTGATACTTTACTATAATTTTGTTGATTGCTCTACAATCCACACGCATCCTCCAACTTCCATCTTTCTTTGGCACTAGTATCACAGGAACATCATATAGACTCATGCTCTCCTTAATATCGCCTTTAGCTACAAGCTCTTCCATTTGTCTTTGTAATTCTTTAGTCTCTTCAGGGTTACTACGATATACTGGCCTATTAGGCAATCGAGCTCCAAGCACCGAGTCAATCTACTGCTCAATCCCTCTTATAGGTGGCAAACCTTTTGGAAGTTCCTCTGGAAAAATATCACTATATCCCTGCACAGGAGATTTAGCAATAGAGGGCATAGAATCATCAAGGTCAGCAGTACTAAAACAAGTTTCCTTTTACATTAACATTACAAGTGATTTTTTTCATGATAAGCATCTTTAAAATCTCCCCCTCTCGCATACAAGCTCATTTTCTTATCTCACTTGCACTCAGTGTTTCCCTTTTCCCTGTCACTCTCTTTAATTTCTAATTCTCTTTCTCTCTCATTTTTTCTTTTCCCTATTGTGTTTGTTCAACTAAACTCTTTTTTCTTTTTTGACTCCTCTCGTTGTCTAAGCTTTAGATGATCTTCGTATACTTCTTTAGGAGAATATGGCTTGAGGGTGACAAGTTTTCTGTCTTTAAAAAAAGAATAAGTATTTAGATAACCAT
The DNA here is from genome assembly GCA_027575705.1 of Erythroxylum echinodendron. NCBI lineage: Eukaryota > Viridiplantae > Streptophyta > Magnoliopsida > Malpighiales > Erythroxylaceae > Erythroxylum > Erythroxylum echinodendron. The sequence continues at coordinate 12,434 of JANZXR010034068.1, read as the reverse complement.
TACGTGAGATCTTACGGTCACACTCCTAAGGCTAACCCAAAAGTATATGGCCTACTTGCATCGGAATCATGTTATATAAAACCTCATCAAAATACTTGCTAATATTAAATGGAACAACTACTTGCTTAGTCACTTTGACCTCACCATAATCATTTAGCTACTGTAGCCTACACAGCTTCGGGTGTTTCAATAATGACAATCTAAGCTTTTCCACCAAGTAAGTGATAGTAACATTAGTACAACTACCTTACCAATAACTAGATTGCGTATCTTCCCACCTACATTGCTTCTAGTGTGAAAAATATTTTTCCGCTGTTCTTCTGGAGAATCATACTTAGCCTGCAAAGTTAAAGCTCTCCTTATAACTAGTAATTCTCCATGCTCTGGATATTTTACATTATTTGCATCTTCCAACAGTGGCATTTCTGGATCTGTCTCCTCTTCATCAGTTTCAACAACCCCATCTTTTATGATCATAGCTCTCTTGTTAGGAAATTGAGAAGCTATGTGGCCATACCCTTGGCATCTGAAACACTTAGTTTTGCTGCTGTCGGTCACTAGAGTGGGTTCTTTGTTCTTCTCAAAAAGTCTGATCTTTTCTTTAGGAGAGTACTTGTCTTCCCTATATTTTGACGTGAACCTATCATCTTTGAATTTAGATGAATTCCTCTCTTCACTACTTCTCTTGTAGCCTGACTTCCATAGTGATCCATTACTATTACTGAATTGAGACTGTCTAGCTAATTTTTTGTAACTAAGTTGTTTCTCCACTTTTATGGCAACACTAACCATATCGTCAATCTCCACATAATGTTGTAGCGTAACTGTGTTGACAATTTCTCTATTTAGCCCACACAAGAATCTAGCCATTTTAGCCTCTCAGTCTTCTACAACATCTGCCTTGATCATAACCATTTCCATTTCTTTATGGTACTCTTCAACACTCTTAAACCCCTATTTTAAGTTTTAGAGTCTTTGATGTAGTTCCTTGTAATAATGACTAGGAACAAATCTTTCTCTCATGATAACTTTCATTTCTTCCCAAGTTCGGATAGGTCTCTCCCCATTTCTTCTTCTGTTAATTTAAGCCTGATCCTACCAAACTATGACATAGTCTATAAATTCTATAGCTGCTAATTTGACCTTCTTTTCTTCTGAATAGTGATGAAAGTCAAATACAAGTTCCACCTTCCTTTCCACTCCAAATATTGATCTGGATTACTTCGACCTTGAAAAGAAGGAATCTTCATTTTTATACTGCTTAGGTTTTTATCAACTTCTTCCTTAACTTTCATTTCTCTTCTAGACATGTCACCTCTTCTTCGACCTCTTATTGTATACTCCCTACTTTGATATCTATCCCACTCTTCCATGTTTATTTTAGTTTCAACGTCCTCAAATTCAGGTTGGTTGGTCAATGGTGGTGCTGGTCGACCTCATTTTGAAGCCTCCAAGCATTCTAACCTCTCTCCATAGCTTTCAAATGTAAGATTCATTTGGGTCATTTGTTCTTATAAAGCCTTTAAAGTTGTGACTAGGTCTTCTGAATCCCTTTTGTCTCCTACCTTAGACATTACAAAGTAACAAGAAAAACAAGTGTAACAATGTTGGTAAAAAATAAACCTCACTACTCCCTTGCGTGTTTCACTCGAATAGATGACGATTCACTCGTATTTTGCTCTTTTTTCTTAGTTTTTCTTTTGATGTAAATCACTTTTGCCTTTTACCACTCTTGATTCTTTCCCACAATTCTTTGCCAACCAAAAATTCCAAACAACCAAGGATAATTAGATTGAAAGTGGCACTCTTACAAAAGAAAATTTGAAGAAATCAAAAGGAAGAAATAAGAGAGCAATGAAAAGTAACACGTACGAGTCAAGAACCAAAGAAATTCAAAGGATAAAAAAAGCAATTTTGTAATAGGAATTAGCTTTTCAAAGTTTTGTTGTTCAAGTTTCGAGAATTTCAATTTTAACTCCAGCAATAATGCATTATAACTTCTAGCAATCCACATAATTTTTCTATCAATCACCAAACTTCAGAAATTCCAACAAACTTCTTTAGTTAACAACTTACAATGGCAACAACACTTCAAGATGAACTATCCACGATCTCAACAAATTACAATCAACAAATCAGCAAAGCATTTTTAACCTTTTTCCTGATTTTTTTCATAAGGACAATTTAACAAAAATAATTACAAACACAACACAAATTATGAATTGAAATAAAATTACAAAATAAGAACAACAAAGATGATGTTAGCAAACGACAATGGAACGATAACAAGAAAACACAAAGCGAAATAAATAGTAGAAGGGAAACAAGGACAAAAGTAAATAGAAATTTGAACCAACAAATAAGCAAGAAAAATAAGTTAAGACGATAAGAATCATGGATAGGAACCAAAAATTGAGCCAAAGCTCTGATACCAAATGACGCAGAACCCCTAAAATCGACTCGATTAGGAACCACTTAATCAATCGAATCAAAACACCAACTAAGAAATCAAAGTTGTCACAAGATCCTTCAACACCTTGACCCAAGATTAATAATGCAATCAGAAACCAAAACGTGAAAGATATTAAAAGAACGCCACAGGCAATTCTGACTAATCACCTGATAAGTTTGTAAAAATTGGCTTGTAGAGAACTTCAGGATTGAATACCTCAACAAGTGACCTAAACTTATTCTCAATCTAATCTGAATAAGAAGTGCAGAAAACCACCTTTTTAAGTCACAAAAAGTGTGTCTAAAAACGAAAAACCTAGCTAGAAAAATTGAAAAGTCCATTAGGAAGTCGTAACAATTTTCTAGCAGAACATCGTTTAGTAAATCAAGCATATCTTGGGCTATGGACCTATGATTAAGGCGAATCTTATACCTTTGGAAATCTAAGACAAAAATCTACAACTTTCATGTTGATCAGTTGAGCTAGTTCGGCAAAAATAAATGTAAGAATTTCGACCAAATTTGGAACACTTGAATAGCGTTATTGCCTTGATGTTATTGATTGTAACTTGATCTCCAAAGGCCTTTTCTTCATCAACCAAGGAGCACATAAGCCCACCAAATGCTTCTCTAAGCCTCTTAGCATTAGCACGAGTAATCGGTCCTTTTGGTATGGTCAATAGGTCCTCCAATAGTTGACTTATCTTTCAACTCTCTCTTGAGCTCACATCAGTTGAGGCATATATTGTGCAAAAATACGTGCATTTTTTTTAAGGCATTTGCACAAAAATGAAACTAGGTTGAATCATGTTAGAAGAAATGATGAGGGAAGTGATGCTCTTTCTCATTCTGGGTTTCAAGTTTTCTCACAAGCTGGCTTGGGAAAAAAATATGATGAGTTAAGCTTAGCTAAATAGGCTTGAGCTAGAATGTATATGCTAGAAAATTGTAAAGAAATTAGAGAGTTTGTGGAGTAAGTTCTCTTAACTTTTGAAATTTGTCATTTTACATAATTTGTTGAAGGAAATTCGTTAAATATTGATACTATGAGTGTTAGAGAAGATGAGAAATTGATTATGATGAAGATAATTTTATGGATGATGAAGAAACAAATTCAGTAAGTTAAGATGAGGAAGGTGACGATGACAATGATTAAGCATTAACAAGAACTTTGTTTTTAATTTTCAATAGGTCAGGAGTTTTGCTTAATATTTTGGAACAAGATTTTTATTATATTTAAACATTTAATTATTTTTTTAATGAAATTTAAAAGTTATGTATACCAAATATGTATTGTTATGTAAAATATTACTTTTGGATTATCAATATTTGTAGTTTGAATATTTTATTTGAAAATATTTAAATTTGTTTGGAAATAATCATATTACAAAAAAAATCATAACAAGTAGTTTCTAGCCTCTAAAACTTTTACAATAATGACAAAATCTATCTTTAGAATTGTTAATTTTAATATGTTACTATAGCAACAAATATTTATCATTAATTTGTTACATTTATACTTGTAATAACTTTTGTAACAAAAAGTTGATCAAGTTACCAACATATGTTTTGTCACAATTACAATTAACTGCTGCTGAAATTATTTTGGAGCCAAGCTTCATAAGCTTTTAGTGACATAACTTATTGATAAAATAAAATTTAACACTATTAATATCTTAATAGTGATAATTTAATTGTAAAAGAAACTAAATTACCTAATTAAAATTGTATTAGTGACAAAAATATAAATCATCACAGATAATCCAAACAATATTGTCAATCAATTGTCCTGTCACTAAAAAAATTAGTATTTGTGATGATAAAAATAGTTAGTCACAAAACATTGTCACTAAATTATGAATAGTAGTCACTATAGTAATATTTCGGTTAGTGTGATAATATGTAGTATTAATTGAATATTTATTGACAAATTTGTTTGTCACAACAAGCAAAATATTATGTGACGATAAATTGTTTCATCACAACAACAAAAAAAATATCAGTGACCACATTATGTTGTGTCAAAAAAATAGAAAATATTAGTTAACAATATATGTTTTGTCATAATTACAACTAATTCCGGCCAAAATTATTCTTACACCAAATTTCATAGGTTTTTTGTGACAAAACTTAGTGATAAAATAAAATTTAACACTATTAATAAATTAATAGTGACAATTTAATTGTGGAAGAAACTAAATTGCCATAATTATTATTGTATTAGTGACAAAAAAATAAATCATCACAAATAATCCAAACAATAGTGTCAATCAATTGGCTGATCACAAAAGAACTCGTATTTGTGATGAAAAAAATAGTTAGTCATAAAAATAAATTACAAATAGTAGTGATCATAGTTATAGTTTGGTTATTGTGACAATATGTAGTAGACACTAATTAATTGAATATTTGTTGACAAAATGTTTTGTCGCAATAAGCAAAATATTGTGTGACGATATACTGTTTCATCACAATAAGAAAAAAAAGTGACCATACTATTTTTTGTCACAACAAATAGAAAATATTAGTTACCAATGTACGTTTTGTCACAATTACAATTAATTCCTAAAATTATTTTGGCGCCAAATTTCATATTGTGACAAAACTTAGTGATAAAATAAAATTTAACACTATTAATATATTAATAGTGACAATTTAATTGTGAAAGAAACTAAATTACCATAATTACTATTGTATTAGTGAAAAATAAATAAATCATCACAGATAATCCAAACCATACTATCAATCAATTGCCTAGTAAAAAAACTCGCATTTGTGACAAAAAATAGTTACTCACAAAAAAATTGTCACTAACTGTCTTAACTCTTATAGTGGTACTTCCCTTTCACAAAGACAATAAGGTTGATAAAGGAAATTACAAATTCCTAACAAACCAATGGGGAGTCACTTTAAAAAGCATAGGAACCTTATAAGGATTTGTAAAAGAGATGTTCTCACCATAACTTAACCAAAGAATTCATGTTGCAAACCTTTTACAATGGAGTCCACCCATAAGTGTTACCATTGATGCAACATATGGAGGATCTCTAATAAGAAAAAATTGTTGAGGAAATAGAGGATTTGTTAGAAGAGATGGTGAATAATAGTTGTCTTTGGATGCTAGATAGAAGTAAACGATAAAAAACCTTCCACAATCAAAAGGGAACAATTGATTCAATTACAAAATGTAGGCAAACATTGACAATTTAACCCAACAACTCAATAGTATGAAAGCCTCTTCATTAGTTCCTATTAAAGCAATTTAACATAGATGTGAATTATGTCGACAAGATACCCATGATACCATCGATTGTTTTTGATACAAACCAATGAAATAGAGCAACTTAACTAAATAGGAGCATAATTTGGTCGAGAAAGGGGGGGGGGGGGGCAATCCTTAATCTAACATGTATAATATTGGGTAGAGGAAGCACCCAAAAATTTCTTGGTTGAATAATGTAGGAGGTCAATTTTGACCTTAAGGGCCACCTTGATTTCAATATGACAAACCTAATTCTACGAACTCTAAGTTGGAAAATTTTTTAGACAAGCTTGTTAACATGGATGATTCTCATAAGAGATTAAAAGGGCAATTCAAGTAACCAAAAGCCATGCCTCTTCTATCCAAAACTTCAAATTCCAAATGAGCTAACTAAGAAATGCATTGTCTACAAGAAGTGTGGGGAGCCTGCCGAGCAATACCGAAGCAAACACAAAAGAGAAACTAAAGGCAATCACACTTCAAAGTGGGAAGGAACTTGAGAAACCAACAAAAATATAAATTACATCCCACCAAGTAAAGAAAGAAAAAAAGAAGGATGTTGACAAGAGCAAATACCCACCTTATGTTACCCCTCCACAATGTCCACTCAAGATTGCATATCCTCAATGATTACAAAAGAGCAAACTGGATGGACAATTTTCAAAGTATATAGAGAAAATGAAGACTTTGCAAATTAATCTTTCTTTCATGGAGGCATTAGATCATATTCCCAACTATTCTAAATTTCTTAAGCACATATTATCAAAGAAACACACTTGGGAACAGAACCAAATGGTAGCATTAACTGGTAGCCGTAGTTCCACAATCATTAATCATATGTCATCCAAGCTGAAGGATCCACGGAGTTTTATAATACCCTGTATGGTTGGTAAATTTGAACTCGTAAAGTGCTTATGTGATTTGGGAGTAAGTATCAATCTTATGACTTTCTCGATATTCAAGAAATTAGGGCTAAGTGAGGTCAAGCTAACTTCAATTCTAATTCAGTTAACTGATTAATCAATTAAAAAGACTGCTTGTAGAGGTGGATGACGTGTTAATACAAGTGGCCAAGTTTATTATCCCTGTGGACTTCATCATTCTTAATTTCGAGAAGGATAAGAATTGTCCACTAATTTTTAAGTGGCCTTTTATAAACACAAGAAGAGCATTGATCAATGTTCATGAAGGTAAATTAATACTTTGGATTGGTGAGATCAAGTGAAGTTCATTATAAACAAGGCCTTGAAGAATTCAAAAGAAAGTAACAGTTGCATAAAGATTAATGTCATGGATGAAAGTATTCAAGAGCAAAAAGAGAGATATTTTGAAAAAATTAGATCTATGAAAGTCGAGACAAACAGTGAAGTTGAGAGGGTGAAGCAAGTAGAGTTTGAGGTAGATATGGAGATAGAGGAGTCTGGTTTTCTGAGACATCAAGAATTATTAGTAAGAACTGAAGCACCAATACTACCCTCCATAGAGAGACCACCAACTCTAGAGCTCAAACCTTTACCCACACACCTCAAATGTACCTTTTTAAATGAAGGTCAAACTCTACCCATGATCATTTCATATCAATTAGATGGGAAAATAAAGAGCAGAGTGGTAGCAATTGTTAACAAGCAGATTAAGGCCATGGGATGGTAGATATCCAACATTCGAAGTGTAAGCCCAAATGTTGTTATACATCAAATAAACCTAAAAAAAAAGTTGAACGGTGAGGGAACATCAACACTGGTTGAACCTTCATATAAAGGAAGTTGTGAAAAAGGAAGTAGTCAGGTAACTTGTCCCATAAGGATCAAATGTCACAAACTCATATTATTCTTAGTGAAACTTTTGTTATTTGGGGTATTGAATTTATGGAAACCTTTCCTCAATTGTTTGGTTTTACTTATATGTTTCTTATAGTCTATTATGTTTCCAAATGGGTGGAAGCTAAAGCTATCAGAACTAATGATTCCAAATTTGTTATAGATTTTGTTAAAGCTAACATCCTTTTTAGGCTCGAGATGCTAAGGGAAATCATCAGCAATGAAGGAACTTATTTTTTCAATAGGTGATGGAAACGTTGTTTAGGAAATATCACATCATGTATAAGGTTTCCAACTTTTAGCATCCACAAACCAATGGCCAAGTTGAAACATCAAATCCAAAAATCAAGTCAATCCTAGAGGAAATAGTTCAGTTTAAAAAAAAAATTAAAGTGTAAGTTAAAAAGACACAGTATGGGCTTATCAGATGTTGTGTCTAGTTTTTATTGCTTTTAATTGCGTTCATATCTTGATTTTGGTTACAAATCCTTGTGTTTTGATCCAAATGTGAGATAAATTAAGTATTGAATGAATTTTAATTAGATTATTTGTGAATTTTGTATAAAGGTTGAAGGGAAGTTGATGTAAATTTGAAAAGAAGAAAAAAAAGAAAGATGGTGACTAAAGGTGTCACCATCACTGTGACAAGCTTAGTCATGGTGGTCACCACCGTGGCATGTTAAGCATAGTGGTGGCTTAACTTGTCATGGTACAGATCACCATTGTGACTATGGTTGCACGGGAGTGACAGTGTGACCACTTTATACACTCCTGTGACCTATTATTCTTTAATTGATCAATTTGTTACATGTCATCTTCAGGAAGGAGAGCTAAAAAACCTAGACGTAAAGCGAAATGAAAATAAAAAGAGTAAAGGAAGTGGTAGCACATTAAAATATCTTTCATTCACTCTTCGTTATGAAAACTTCACAAAGACATTTGGGAAGAGAGGGATAGAGAGAATGAAGGGAAGACGAGAAGAGAAACAAAGAGAGTAAGTGAAGAAGAAGAGCAATAGAGGTTAAAGTAGTGGGACCATTTGGTTGTATTGGTGAACATCAACCAGAAGCAAAAGCCAAGAGAAAAAGTAGAAGGATTGAAAGCTACAAGAGACCACCATAACTCATTCATACGACAACCTTTGTTTGCTTACTCTTTTACTTATTTGTTGCATTTTCTTTGTTGTTTACCAGATTTCTTAATTTGTTAGCTTAACCAAACCCATACTTTAGCTTTGACAATTTATCTTGTTTTTTTACTTAGTTTATTATTTAAATACTTCACTTATACTATTAAATATGGGATTCAAGTGCTTACTGATGATGAATCTTGCAACATCTGTGATGAGCTTATCTCTTTTCCTTGAGGATTAATGTAGCTATTTTAGTCAAATATACATGATTGAGGTATTGTGTTGTTGTCTTATGTTTGCTATAGTTTCTAAACCAAATGGATGTAATAGCATGATCAAAATTTGCATCATTTTAGTTGTAAATGAAGGAATGAGAAGGGAAGCTTAATATGGAGCTAGAAACTATAGACGTTTAGGTTATGAATTAGAAATATATTAACTTAAGTGGTAATTAGTAGTCAGTTTTCCATAAGTAATTCGGATAAAATGCGAAAGCAAGATTTAGTCTATTATTTGAGTTGATCTAAGAGTCTGACTGTTAATTTTAATAAGACAATTAACTAATCATTTCCATTTATCATACATAGGAGATTAAATTATTAAAATTAATTATCAAGAGTCTTCCATTTTAATTGATCTATTTGTTTCCAGTAGAATCATTTTACTTCTCACTCTAATTTTGTGATTTTTCTTTAAAGCTTTCACTCAACAAATCAGGATAGAGTGTTTTTGTTTTTGTTCAAAATTAATTTGGTGTTTTGAACTTGAATTAATTTTGATTGTTTTTGTTTGTTGAAATGATTTTGATTTTTTGTCAATTGTTTTGTTTGTTCATACATACATTTTTTCATGTTATTTCATTGAGTTGTTTTGGTAATTTTCTTCTTAATTTAATATTATTTTTATATGGTCTATTTGAGGAAGGAGGTCTCGAGAAGGTGAAATTGCTCCCTTTATTGACGAAGTACATCGGATAAGAGGACCTCCAAAGGACGTTGAAGACAATCATGAGGGACCCAAACCAAAAGATCAAGATATAGGTGAAAGATAGCCATTGATGAAAGAGTATGCCAGACCAGTAATCGGTACTACCACTTCAAGCATACGATTAGGTGAGGCAGCCAAGAACTATGAATTGGAGAGTATCCAGTACAACATGCTGCCATCATTCTATGGGGTTACCAATGAAGATCCTTTAAAATTAATTCAGGAATTCTATACGACTCTCTGGACATTCTCTCTTAGATGAATATCAACTTAGGATGAGGTGTTTCCTATACACATTGAAGACCCTTCCATCCAGTTCAATGACTATATGGGAAGAGGTGTACAACAAGTTTGTAGGAAAGTTCTATTCCCACCAGAAGATTTCTTAGTTATGGACAAAGATATCTACCTTCACTCAGATGGAGGGAGAGTCATTCCATGAGGCATGGGAATGCTTCAAAACCCCGGTCATTTAATATCCACAACTTCATTTTCACTCCACAAATAAAACTAGTCTTTTTATGATGGATTGACACAATAATGTCAGCATATGGTGGACAATGAAGCATAAGGAGCTACGGGAGAGAAGACAGTCGAAGAAATGTATAAGATCTTTGAAATGTTAGGGGCTAATTCTTAACAAAAGAGCATGAGGGGAAGAAGAGCAGGAGTTTATAAAGTGAGATCGAATTAAAAACTGGTTAAGAAGTTAGCTGAGTTAATATGGCATGTAAAGATGTCGACTACAAGACTTATGGTACCCCAAAATGTTACAAATCAAGATAAATATGGTATGTATGGAACTTGTGGTCATAGAGCTGACGTTTGTTTATATTCTTTTGAGTGTTTTGTAGATGGGGAAGGATAAGTGAACTTACTCAATGATTTTGAACCAAGGGAATGATTTGTACTCAAGCACCTATAACCTTATTTGGAGAAATCACTCCAATTTTTCAAGGAAGACCAATAATCCACATTAGAACCTCAACCACAATACCAAAATTTTCAGAGGTTGAATTATTAACAAGGGCAATAATCACTTTAAAACCCATCAAGCAAGCCTTTTTTGGAGGAAAGCCTCAATATGTTTATTCATGTCACAACTTAAAATCAAGAAATGAACAATAAGAGGTTTGATTCTTTAGAGGCATCTATGAAGAGGATTGAGATCCAAGTAATGTAACTCATGGCTCAAATGCACAATAATTAGAAAGGGAAGTTGCCTAGTCAACCTGAGCAAGCCCAAACAGTCACTATTCTGAGAAGTGTTAAGGTAATCGATAAGTATGATGAGATCCCTTCTAATTTATCTGGTGCAGGTAATTAAAAGGAGAAAAGTTCCCCTAACTAAGAAGTTGAACATAACGTAGGAAGCAATAGGTATGATAACCCTTCAAGTCAGGTTCAGAAAGGTGAAAAATTGGGGCATGCAACTGACTAAAATGAAGGACCAAGATTACATAAGGAGACTAATCCTCATAAACCACTGATCCCATATCTGAGCTGTCTTAAGGAATCAAAACAAGATAAGCAATTTTCTGATCTTAATAATATGCTTTTCGAATTTAATATTAACCTACTTTGCTAGGTGTGATCATAAACATTCCAGCTTATGTGAAGTTCTTCAAGGAATTAAGCAATAAAAAATGGAACTTCGATCTAAATGAGAAGTTGATAGTTTCATAGGTTGCAAGTGAGGTGCTACAACAATAATTACCCCCAAATTGAAGGATCTAGGAAGATTCTTTGTGTAAGTATCAATGGGTAATGGTGACGAGGTTAACAATATGCTTGATGTTAGAGTGAGCATAAACCTTATGCCTTAACAATATGCTTGATGTTAGAGTGAGCATAAACCTTATGCATTAATCTATTTATGAGAAATTGGATCTAGGATAGTTAAAACCAATCAATATATGCCTACAATTAGCTGATAGTTCAATCCGTTATCCGAAATGAATGGTGGAAGATGTGTTGGTAAAGGTTGGCAAATTGATTGTTCCTATAGCCTTTGTCGTCCTAAAATAGTCATGCTCAACTTTCCATTGTGCACATCAATTATTGTGTGCTCTTCCCTTACTGTTTATCCTCCCTCATGTCTAGGACCACAAATTTCAATCTTTAATGTTTAACATATTCCTATTACTACTATTTCTGAAGATTGTTCTTTTGTCAATCCAACTAATGTTGCATATTTTGATTTAGCCTTGCAGGAAGAAGCAAAGAAGCGGGACTTGGTTAAAAAGAGTAATGAATGCTGCCAATTGCCAGCAGATGCAACTAAGGTAGAGGTTAGTGAATTCTTAAGGAAAGGTCACAATGACAAGAAGAAATAAGTGGACTCAATCACTTTGAGCGATCCACCTTGATCATAGCAGTTAAGGTGTCCAGTTAAAAGACATTAAAGAATTGCTAAATGGGAGGCAACCAAATATAATTTATGTTTTTCTTTTTAATTAGTTGTTTGTTATTTCTCTTTAGTGAAACTCAACTTAATCTATTTGCTTTGTGTGCACAGGCTTACTTTTCAATCTTTTCTATTTTTCCACCTTACATCTATTCACCACTCCTCAATGAAGGATGCCTTGCTATACACCGTATCAACAAAGCCACCACCCACACTTTCATATTGTATTTCTATCTCTTTCTTTTCATTATTTTTACTGCATGTTAGTTTAATTTCTTTTATTTTTAACGCTTTTCCTTATTTGTGTTGATTTTTTTGTTTGTCTTAGACCACTCTTTTACTTTTTTTATCATATTACGAATAGTGTGATGTTCAAGG
>JANZXR010034038.1:0-14213 GCA_027575705.1 Erythroxylum echinodendron | reverse complement strand
AAAAAAAAATTTTATACTGACTTTTGTTAAGAGATGTGTTAAGTGATGTGACACGCCACCCTCGCGGGGCACGGATTTGGGTATCACGATCGATATCAGGTTCGGGTTCGGTGGGAGTGGGGTGTGACATTATCATTTTGAAGCTTAGTGATTTCTACCCTTGCTGAAATCAATTTCAATCTAAAATAGCCAGAGCTGATTTTCAAGAGGATTCTATCACAGTTTAATCTGCTATTTTTCATCTTTCCGTTTTTTATATCCCTAGAATCCAAAAAAATACATTTTACAATTCAATTTAATTCAATTAATGATTTCAAAAATCAGAACCCCCTTTTTTCCAATTAGCTTGCATAGCATGGCATATAAGTTAACTTAAGTCTATTCATTTCAGTGAACGAGCCGGGGTTGCACCCTATAGTGCAATCCTTGGATTATTTTAATTTAACCTCAAAGGGCTTAATGACCAGGTTCGAATTAAATGGCATCGTTACCGAGGAACCAAGAAATTGGCTCTCTAGGTTAACTTCTGTCATTTTGCTGCTAAGTAGGGTTAAGAGCCTTTTCTTTTTTTTAGATTGCATTCTAGATAGTTTAGCTTTATACTTGTCAATAGTATAGGTTTTCATTTTGCATAGCATCAAAATTTTTAGAAGTATAAACAAAGATATTGATTTTCTTCATTTTTTCATACTTAGCATTTTACATCTACATAGTTCAGAGTCCTATTTGCTGCTTTCTATGAACGTTCGCCGCGGTTAACTCCTTGTTTCGCTGTGGCCAACTTGCAAGATTTTACGAGGATTCCCCTAGGGACATTTTCGTCGTGGCCAACTTTTCTACACAGCTTTGAAAATTTCTTTACTTGTGCATACATACTTTCACACCCTATACACTTGCATCTATCACATCTCATCTTTTTACTTGATTTTATGAGCTTGCAAATCAATTTTGTTCACTTTTATTTTCTTTTGAATTTTTCCCTTGCTTGCCCCAAAAGACCAAACTCTGACCCTTTAACCCTAAAGTCTGAGAAAATTTAGAAAGGAAAAGAGAGTGGAAGGGACAAGTAAGGTAATAGCTTGTCAAGCAGTGAGAGTGAATCATTAGAAGGTGAGATAATGGCTGAAAATCTAGCTAATCTGCAAAACCTTAACCTTAATGCTAACTAACCTAGGAATGGTGATAAGGGAGGTAATGGGGAGCAGAAGCGAGTTGGTGAGAACAATGGAAACCTTAAAAGGAGGACCATTAGGGAAGCTACTACCTCTGATGTGAATTATGATCCTTTTACTACTGCTTGCCCTAATTTTGATGTTAATTTTAAGATTAAAGGATTGCTTATTAACTCTTTCCTAAATTTCATGGTTTAAAGGAGAAGATCCCCACATTCACTTGCAATCGTTGCTCATGATTTACCGGAACATGAAACCGGTGGGCGCTTCTCTAGATAAAGTGCTATGGAAAGTCTTTCATCTATCCTTAGAAGTTAAAGCAAGGGAGTGGTACATAGGCCTTCCGAGACACGTGGCTCATGCCTACCACAGCTGGGTAAATTTTAGAAAGGCATTCTTGGAGAAGTACTTTCCTGCCTCCAGAACTTCATCAATAAGAAAGAAGATTTACTCTGCACGAGAAGACTTTGATGAGTCCCTCTAGGATTATTGTAACCGTTTTCAGGATCTAGTGTCAAGATGTGCTCACCATCAAATACCAGACAAGCAGTTGGTGCAGTACTTCTATGATGGGTCGAAGAGTCAAGAAAAGGGTATGTCAAATACAGCCTTAGGAGGTCCACTGATAGACCTCACCATTGAAGAGGATTGGGATCTGATTAAGAAAATGGCCCCAAATCATCAGCAGTATAGTGCTAGGGACACTAGAGGAGTACATGAGTTGGGAGCTTCAACGGTTCACCATAGAAGAATGGAAAGTCTTGAGTCTAAGGTCGATTCTTTGGAGAGTAAAATGACTACTCAACTATCCCACATTACTGCAAAGTTGAAAAATATTTGTGCATCGTCCACTAACCCTATGGATCTTACTGCACCTAGTTATGAAAGTTGTGGTTCTATGATGCATATTTCTAGTGTCTATCTAAATCGTTATGAAGAGGTATCTTTTATCTATCAGGGTCAGCCAAATCAAAAGTGGGATCCTTATTCTAATACATATAATAAGGGATGGAAATCAAATCCTCAACTTGGTTGGAGAAATGAAGAAAGTAGGCCTCCAAACAAAAGCAAGGTGGAGGGGCTGGTCCATCTACTAACTAGTTCTAAAACCAACAGCAAGCTTTAACTGTTCCACAAAAGGAAGACACAAATCAACTCTTGCATAATATGATGGAATTGATGAAGGAGGAGAGGATTTCTAATGACAACCAGTTCAATTCCCTAACTTCTCTGATTCAACAAGACTCTTCTAAGAATGCTACCAGATTCAATGCCCTAGAGAAAAGAATGGAGGAATAGGAGACAAAGACTGAAAACATCAACTCTTATGTCACTCAGCTATCCAATAACATAAGTGAGCAATAAGCTAAGTGCAGTGGCACTATTCCCTCAAACACTATTATAAACCATGAGGGTTTGAATGCCATCACTCTTCAAAGTGGTAAGCAAAAGAAGTTCAGTGATGAGGATGAGGAAGTAGTTCAGGAGGAGATTGGATGTGATGAGTTACCTCCTACACCTGGAAGGGTAAAGAATTCTGAAAGCTCTAAGGAGAGAGCATTACTAGCTGAAAAGGAGTCCGCATTTTTAAATAGTAAAGGAGCAAATTCTGTGAGCAACCTTTAACAAGAAACAACAAGAGAGCATGTTGAGTCAAGCAAGCATGGAGCTAACAAAACCATTGGTAAGGAGGTAAATCTTAAAGACCTTCCTTTTCCTAATTTATATTTGACGAGAAAAAGAATGACTGAAACTAAGTATGAAAAAGATATTATCAATTTGTTTAGTAGAGTGAAATTCAATATTCCTTTGCTTGATCTTGTGAAATGGGTTCCTGCTTATGCCAATACCTTAAAGACCTATGTACCCATAAGAGAAAGTTTAGGACAAATGAAAGAGTTCAAGTAAGCTCAAATGTGTCTGCCCTATTTAAACCTTAAATCCCTATGAAATGACAAGACCTAGATCCTTTACTATTCCTTGCACCTTAGCTAAAATTACTATATAGGGACCTTTGTTAGATCTAGGGGCAGCTATTAATGTCATGCCTAAGTCCGTTTACACTTCATTGGGAGTTAAGACTCTTAAGTCTACCACTGTAGTACTCTAATTGGCTCACAAGTCTATTAGGTATCCTGAGGGCATTATAGAGGATATTTTGGTCCAGGTTAAGGATTTGGTTTTTCCTGCGAATTTTTATGTGCTTGACATGTCTCTAAACTTGTTCATGACACCACACCGGTTCTTGGTAGGCCTTTCTTAAGGACTGCTAACACTATGATTAGCTTGAAAGAAGGCACTATCATAATGGAAGTAGGTGATCACAAAGTTTGTTTTAATATGTATGAAGTAATGAAACATCCTTATAAAGATTACTGACTTTTGGGTGTTAACATGATTGATATTGTTGTTGATGATGCTTGCTCTAAATTTGAACTGTAAGATGATTCCTTTGGCTCTGAAATGTATTCACTTAATTCTATTGACGAGGAAGACGCCATTTCTTCCTTTTCATCTTTTTATGCTTTTCCCTCCACTTGCTCATGTGGAGGTGGCATAACATGCCTTAGCGGTGTAGTAGTTAACTGCAAAGCAATGGTATCATCTACTGACTCACATGTGAGTTCTTTTCCTTCTATTGTTAGTGATGACCCCCCTTGGAGAAAGGTTTTCTATTAATATTTCAGGTGATTCTAGCATTGGGGAGGTTGACACTAATGTGGCAATTGATGAAGTTGTTTCACCGCAACAAAAGTGCCTGACTGAAGATAACAAAAATGTTCCACTTTCAGCTATTCCACTTGCTTATTTGATTCAAAGACACCTTGACTCTAAGGATTATTCTCAATCCCTTACATCTTCTAACTTATCTACTTTTAATTCTTCTCATACCTTGAGATACTTGGATGAGTTACTGTCTATTGATGATTCACGTACGTAGAAGGATTTATCTAAGGAAGTTGCTACTATAGATCAACCTGAGGTTGGTGCAACGCTTGGAGTAGATGGAGATTATAAAGCTGACTGTATGGAACTTGAACTATCAGTGGTTGAAGGAAAGGGGAGAAATTTGTTCTCTCTTAAACTTTATGAATTGATTCCTTCTGTTGTGCAACCTCCTAAGATTGAATTAAAACCCCTACCTCCTACTTTAAAGTATGATTTCCTTAAGTCTAATAAGCGATTACCTGTCATAATTACCAATTCCCTGTCTAACGGTGAGGAAAAGAGACTCCTTGCTGTGTTAAGAGAGCATAGGAGGGTCATAGGGTGGAGGACTTTAGCGGACATACTCGGGATTAGTCCAGCTATTTGCACACATAGGATCTTCCTGAGTGAGGGTTCCAAACCTATGAGACGGCCCCAAAAGAGACTAAACCCACTTATCCTAGATGTGTTTAAGAAAGAAATCACCAAACTTCTAAGTGCTGGGTTCATCTATCCCATATATGATAGTGAGTGGGTTAATCCAGTACATGCAGTGCTTAAAAATAGTGGGATCACTGTAGTTAGAAATGATAGGGATGAGCTTATTCCTACAAGAGTGCAAAATTCCTTGCTTGTGCATAGACTATAAAAGATTAAATGACGCTACACGAAAAGATCATTTCCCTCTTCCTTTTATTGACCAGATGCTTGAGAGACTTTCAGGCAAATCTCATTACTGTTTTCTGGATGGTTTCTTTGGGTACTTTCAAGTACCTATTGCACCAAAAGACTAAGATAAAACCAGTTTTACATGTCTTTTTAGTACCTTCGCTTATCGAAGGATGCCTTTTGTATTATGTAATGCTCCAGGGACTTTCCAGCATTGTATGATGGTTGTTTTTCGTGAATTTTTAGAGGAATGCATGGAAGTCTTTATAGACGACTTCACTGTTTATGGTGGCTCATTTGATAATTGCCTTGCCAGTCTTGAAAAAGTTTTGAAAAGATGCATAAAAAAGAATTTGATTTTAAACTTTGAAAAATGTCATTTCATGATCAAAGAGGGCATTGTGCTAGTTTATTTGATTTCTAGCAAGGCAATTGAAGTTGATAAAGCTAAGATTGAGGTCATATCTTCTTTGCCTTATCCTGTCTGTGTTAAAAATATAAGATCATTTTTAGGTCATATTGGATTCTATAGGCATTTTATAAAAGATTTCAGCAAGATTACATTACTTCTTTCAAAGCTTTTACAAAAAGATGTAAAATTTGACTTTGAAGATTCATGTAGAGATGCTTTTGATGAGTTAAAGTCTAAAATCATTTATCCCCCTATTTTGATTGCCCCTGATTGGAATTACCTTTTAGGCTTTCATGTGATGCTTCTAATTGTTCTTTAGGAGCTATGTTGGGCCAAAAGGAGGAGAAGCTCTCAAGAGCCATTGCATATGCCTCGAAAACATTGTATGTAACTCAAATCAACTAACAACAATAGAGAAAGAGCTGTTTACAGTAGTTTTTGCCTTAGAAAAGTTTAGGCTTTACCTGTTAAATGCTCATGTAACTATTTTTATTGAGCATACAGTTGTCTGCTATCTTCTCAAGAAACCACAATCTAAGCCAAGATTGATAAGATGGGTATTACTTCTTCACAATTTTGACATTGAGATAAAGGATCGAGTCAGAGCAGTGAATCATGTAGCTGATCACTTGAGTAGGCTACCAGAAGATACAAGGGGAGTAGACTCTTCTGAACTCACTTATGATTTTTTTTTCCTGATACAGCTTTAAGTGCTTTAGTCTTAAAAGAGCCTTGGTATGCGCATATAGTTAGTTATCTCATGACTGGACTCACCCCTCCTCTTATGTCTAAGTTACAGGCACAAAAGCTCAGGAGTGAAGTAAGGCATTACATTTAGGATGCTCCTCATCTATGGCAGATTTGTAGTAACCAAGTCATAATAAAGTGTATGCCTAGTGAAGAATTCAATACCATTATTTCAGCTTGTTGTTCTATAGTTTGTGGAGGGCATTTCAGCGTAAGGGTAACATCTACGAAAATTTTAGACACTGGTTTTTACTAGCAACCCTTTTTAAAGATTATTTTACATTTTGTCGGTCCTTTGACAAATGTTAAGGTTGTGGAGGGTTAGGGTATGAAATGCCTCAGCAGCCTTTACTATTTTGTGAAATTTTTTATGTTTAGGGGATTGATTTCATGGATCCCTTTCTCCGTCTTTTGGTTTTGTATATATCCTTTTAGCTGCAGATTATGTGTCCAAATGGATGGAGACTGTGCCTACTAGAAAATATGATGCCCAAACAGTGTCTAAAATTATTAAGTTCAACATTTTTCTGTAGGTTTGGGATTCCAAAGGCTGTAGTGAGTAATAGGGGTACACACTTCTATAATAGGGTAGTTGATAACCTATTTTCAAATTTTGGTGTCACTTACAAAGTCTCTAATACATATCATCCCCAAACTAATGATCAGGCTAAAATATCTAATAGGGAGGTGAAGCACATCTTGGAGAAGATAGTAAAACCATCCAAGAAAGATTGGAGCTTGTGATTAAAAGAAGCACTGTGGGATTATTGAACTACCTACAAGTTAGGATGTCTCCCTACCGCTTAATCTATGGCAAAGCTTGGCACTTACAGTAGAGTTGGAGCATAAATCATATTGGGCAGTCAAGCAATGCAACATAGACTTAGAATCTTTTAGTATAGAGAGAAAGTTGCAGTTACAATAATTGGAAGAGTTGAGGCTAGCAACGTCCGAGAACTCTCTACTCTATAAGGAGAAAAAAAAAGTTTGTGCATGATAAAGTTCTCCTGAGGAAGAACTTCTAAAAGGGAGACAAAATATTGTTGTTTAAGGCTCGTTTCACTTTTAAGAAAGGGAAGTTTAACACTGGTTGGGATGGGCCGTACACGGCCACAAAGTTACACAACTTTGGTATTGGTGGAGCTTCTATATGAAGAGACTAGAGCCAAGCTTAAGGTGGATGGCCATCTGTTTAAGCTTTACCGTGAGAATCAGAAACCTCCACAGCTCTTAGGTTGTTTCTTTCCTTCACTTGTTTAATTACTTTTACCCTGTGATTGCTCATGACATGTTTTGGTGCATTAGTTTGTTGAGTAAGTATGGGGAAGAAACTACCTAAGTAGGAAAAATAGTTTAGTTTTTAGTTTAATTAGTATTTTTTCAATTTAATAATATCCCCTTCTAGTTCTGTCTTTTTCCTTTCTTTTGCTGTGCTTAATTACCCTGATGCATGATATACCTTCAAGTTTAGAGAAGTTTAGTAATGGTCATTGTATTGCATTTTCTTTTCTTGAGCTTATTTGGTACCTTATGACCATATATATGCACTTAACGGTTTTCTGAGTATCCAGCTTATGTATGTGTTTCTTTGTTATGTGTTGTCCTTTCTTTGTTGAAGTTTTCAATCTGTCTTTTTGAGTTTGGGCTACTTTTGCCGCGGCTAACTCATGGTTCACCGCAGCAAAGTCCCCCTAGTTTCTGTGTTGCTGTCGGGATATCTTTGTTGCGGTAAAGTACTCATATTTCTTCCCCTTTCCTCTCAGGTATCTTCACTATGGTGTGCATTCCACGTCGCCGCGATGAAGTACTCCTGTTTCTTCCCCTTTCCTTTTAGGATATCTTCACCACAATGACCTCAAACTTTCGTTGCGACAAAGATAGAATTTACGTAAACTCCCCCTCTCGTTCATTCAATTTTTACTTATCAAATTACCATTCTGCCCCTATATATCATTTACCCATTCATATTCTTTTTATTTTTTGTCTGTTTACACTCCCATCCCCTTAAGCCTCCCAACTCTCCCTATTCAGTTTAAACACCCATTTCGTGCCACCCCTTGTCTCCCTCTTCTCTATTTTATCTCCTCTTCCTCTCCTTCTGTCTCCCACTCCTCTACCCTTCACTCTTGGTTTTTGTCACTCTCTCTAAGCAGATGTCCTTCTCCTCTTGATACATATCTCCATCTTCTCTTCTTCTTAAATTTTTATCGAATTTCCTATTGATGTTTAAGGTAGAATAGTTGTAGATTTAGTTCTTTCTTTCATTCTTGGTTTAACTTAGTTTTGTTTAAGTTACATAAAATCATTAAGTAATCATTGTTAGTTGCTTAGGTTGTCAAATTTGGTTTGCTCTCTTTGTTTATTTAGTTTGTTTATCTATGTGCTCTCTCTACAGGAAAATTCCTCGAACCAAAAACCCTGCTCCTCTCAGTGAGTCTGACTCCCCTGATAAATATACCTTTGAGGAACTGTATAAAAAAATCGATGTTAGACCTCTCATTAGTAAAGAGCGATCTTTTCCTCTAACCCCCTCAAACAACCCTTTTATCAAGAACCTTTATGCCTCCAATTAACTGGTTTAGTTCAAGAGCATACCTTAGGTAATGATAAGTTCGTTCGCCATTTTTACACTTTTTCCCAGTTCCACGATCGACTGGACATTGACTTCCGTATTTTCGCAGTTCCACAATTAACTGGGCATTGACTTCCATAGTATTAGGGAACCCTATGCCTTCACTATTTCCAATATCAGCAGCCACTATGGTCTTACCCCATGTAGCCACTGCCATTACGACCAACTCATCCATAACTACCCTATAGCCGATGTTGCCTGCACTCTCTATCAAGAGGGTGCTGACTGGCATCAACCAAGCCACGGTGAACATTACCTTAAACGCTATGAGTTATGGCCAAAGGCTCGTTCTTGGCTTCACTTGGTCTGTAATAACATCATTCCCACCACCCGCCTAGCTAACGTCACCAAGCGCCAAGCCTTCTACATTTACCTCCTAATGACTAGTCGTTCGGTCGATATAGCTGATGCTATCACCTCCGCTTGATTTGCGAAATTATGGTTCTTATAGTGGAGAGGTAGAACTATCACAAGCTTATGGTAGAGAATGAACTGAGCAAATTTTAGAGTGAAATTATCCCAAAATAAGTGAGTTGAGAGTTAAATAGTTTCCCTTGAGATAAATCTCTTTTGCTCAATCTCTTGGATTAAATACTTATAGTGTTTATCTTCTTATTGCTCCTTCAGTTTGCTTTGGTTGATTTTTGAGAAAGTTGTTTTACGAATTTTCTACTCTCATTTTTAAGTGTGGTCGGTATTTTCTTTTGCACTTGTATCTCTTTGATTTTTATGAGCTTTGTCCAAGAGTAAAAAGGTCTAAATGTGGGGGAATTTGATTGAACCCAAGTTTTCTATATTATTTAGTGATATTTTCATGGTTTTTGTTATACTTTTCGGCCCTTGTTGTTGGATATTGTGCTTAATTTTGCTTAAGAGTGCTTGTTTTAAATTAATGTAGTTTGAGGATAAAAATTGTCATAATTAATTAGTAATTGCACTCACTTAGTTTCTAGGACAATTGATATTGCAAACTATTGTTTTTCATTACAGGACACTCAAGAAGTAAAGCCAAGAGTGAAGACCAAGAAATTGTAAGTTACAAGATCAAGAAAGAAGACCTCTTGGAAAAAGTTTGCGATGACGACAACCCATACCTAAACCATTTTTTGGAAATTTCACTTACCCATTCATACAAACTGACCCGAATACCGATTTAGAAACCCTATTTCTAGATAAGTGACAGCGGGACTTGGGAGGAGGCAGCATCCATCCATCCTCTCTCATCTTTCTCTCATCTAGCCCTAATTTCTTCCATTTTTCTTCCACTACAAAAACCTTCACCATGAGTGACACAGATTCATTCCCAGTTGTGAAGCTTTAAAGTGCAATGAGTGGCTAGGTGTTTCTTTTCCTTTTGAAGTTGTAGCAATGGCTGGAGTTTAATGAGCTTAAAAGGGAAGTAGTTTAATCTATGCTTCAGCTATGAATTTATAAATTCCTAGGTCTAGGATTTGTAATTTGTAGTTGAGCTACTTAATTATAGTTTTAATCAAATGTTGGATATTCATTATGTGTAGTTTGGATTGGTTTATATAGAACTTTAAGCTTAAATATATGAAGTTTCATATATGTCTATTTGTAATATTCTTGATTCTCTCTTATCTTGCATGGTTATGTTTGATATTGAGTTGATTCTGGATTTCATTTGACCTATTGCATTGGTTGATCCTACTACACACACTAAGAGCACTTAACAGGATCTTAAGAAACAGAGTCCTATTGATTAAGATCCTGGACTTTAAGAGTACTTTAAGGTTTACCATTTTGAAGCTTAGTGATTTTTACTCTTGCTGAAATCAATTTCGAACTATAATAGCCGGAACTCACTTTCAAGAGGATTATATCACTGTTTAATCTCCTATTTTTCATCTTTCCATTTTCTATATCCCTAGAATCCAAAAAAAATACATTTTGAAATTCAATTTAGTACAATTAATGATTTCAAAAATCAAACCCCCCCTTTTTTTCCAATTAGCTTGCCCGAGCATAGGGGTCAGCCTCCTATAATCCGACAATTCGAGTTTCGCTAGGCACCATACCGTACTAAGGTTGCCAAAACACCGCTTTGCCTTCAGACCAGTTCAGCAACCGAATGCCTCGCCTATCCTTATCAACAAGCCAACCCTTCGGCACTCCCAAATATGACGTAGTGACCAACTTCGAGTGGATGAAACCTATGATCGGGCCTGCCAAACAGCACCAGCGCGCCAGAACTGACTCAGCAAGAGGATGCGTCGTCGACAATTCCTTGCGCATGATGCTATCGAGCATGCCCGAACATGTGGTTCAATCCCTCGAAAATCCCACAATCTGAACATCGCAGAGCACCACTCCGTACCTAGGTTGCCAAAACGTCGCCTCGCCTTCGGACCAGCTAAGCAACCGATCACCTCCCCGGTCACCATCAACAAGCTAACCCTCCGGCAATCCCAAGTACAATGCGGTGTCCGCGTGCACGAGGGGATGAGGCCCGTGATGGGGCGTGCCCAACTGCACCTGCGCGTCAAAACCGACTTAGCAAGGGGATGCATCATCGCCGATTCCTTGCACTTAATCCCCTTGTATAGGTTAACTTATGTCCATTCATTTTAGGTTTCGATTAAGTGAATGACCCGGGATTACACCATATAGTACAATACTTAGATTATTTTGATTTAACCTCTAAGGGCTTAATGACCAGGTTCAAATCAGTGAGTATATGATAGATTATTATGGTTTAACATTCTAGTAGACAATCATTACATTCCACGTAAGTCAAGTTTGATATTTAATATTACAATTCAATGTCATTTCTCGTAGTATGGTTGAACATAACAATTACCACAAGTACAACAAATTCTATTACAATATTCATTAACATAAATTTCATCTCTCAATTCTCTTTTTCCAACGAATTTATGTCTAGCTTTATGAGCCTCATTTGCTCCTCAAACTCTTTGGTTATACTTATTTCAGTAATATTTGTTCCAATAGTACTTATTTCAACCAATTTCTTTAACATTGATACTATTCTTAATTTGTAAATTACTTCAATGGCTCTCTAAGTAAATTTGTAATCATACTATTTTAAAAAGTTGCCCTCCTAACTTAAAAATTTTTATTTGATTATATAAACTTTAAGCAAAAAAGTTTTTAAACTAATAACAAATATATTTTCACTAGATAATTGGGGCATCTGTAGAATCTTTGGTTAGGATTATAATCACTCTATAAAGTCCTTAGTGAGGCTTTTAACCTAGAACAGAAAATCACATTCGTAACATTTAAACTTATTTTTGTATTATTAGATAATGAGGATTCCATAGGTTTAGGAGTCATCACTGTAATAATCACACCAATAAAAAAAGTAGAAGAAATTTATAGGTGTATTACCTAATAGGTAGAACATAACAAGAAGCTAAAGTAACAAAATTGCATGACCAAGAACTAGAAATTGCCCACAGATATACTAACAAAGTCGAAGATGGTTTATGTACCCTTTAAGCTTACTGCTGAAATCAAACTTCACATATATATAAGTGGACTTATAATCTATATACTTATGAAGTTTAGGGCATCTATTGCTTTTAATTGATTCTTTAAGTAATAAAGAATTGTTGGTGTTGGTTTATGGTTCATTGGATTAGTCAGTGAAGTATAAGGTTAGGAGATAGAAAAAGTGAGCTTTTTAGGCTAAAAGATAAAGTTGAATCCAATTATGTAAAAACTGGACCAAAATGGCAGGTTAGAATAGGTTAAGTACTGAACCGTTAATCGGATGCTTCTTCATCTTCTCCAACGTCAAATGCCCAAGCACCAGATAAGTACAGAAAGATGAGATCTTTGTATGATTGACACTTGAGAAATCAATATATTGTAGTGAAGACCAATTTGGAACCAAGATTGAGCAAATGGATAGCTAAGTTTGACACCAGAAAACAGAACAAAAACCTCAAAACAAGCAGAGATATTTATTGGAGCATCAAATGCAATCTTCTCTCTCATAGACCATATAAGAGAGAGAATTGAGTAAAAACAACAAACCACAACAAGTCGACTTTCACCACCATCTTCAACAACACTCCATCTCTAAAAAATGATGATTGATGTTAACTAAATCTCATAACAAAATGAAAGAAGAACCCAAAATCCACATCATCTTCAATGAAATGCGAGGTATAGTTGGCAGAAGCAAAGAGCTTTCTTGGCATTGATTATGAATTCAAGGTTAAAGTGGAGGCTGGTGTTTGACTACAAGAGAGGAAAAAGAAAGGAGGTTAGAGATGTTTGCAAATATTTGGCTGCGGAGAGGAAAAAGAACAAAGGTCAAAGATGTTTGGAAATGCTTTTAATAAAAATTGAAACTTTGGATCTTGGGAGAAGAAAAGGTTAATGAGACATGTGATAAAGGAAATAAAGAGGATGATGTAACTTTACGTTACATCCATAAGCAATAGTCAGTTTTCCTATTTTATACCTTTCTTACTTTTTCTTTTTTCCTTTTTACATTTATTTATGTTCTCTTAGGTAAAATTGTTTTTTTTAAATTAAAGAAACTTTGTCTTAAATTTTAGTTAAAAATAATGAAAATTTTTCGATTACACACCATATAAACATTAATAGACTGATAAAATATAATTGAAATGATAATTTAATTTAATTCTTAAATTTGACTTGAATTAATTTAAATTAAATTAAATTAAATTAATAATTTAAAATAATTGTAATAAATTATTTATGTGTCAAATTTAATTAGTTTGATATAAATTTAAAGTTTGAATTAGATCATCATATAAGTAACATTTAATTAGTTTTTATATAATATTTATGTCATGTGTATTTTAACATTATTTTTTAAAATGGTTTATGCAAATATTTTGAATGAAAGTGTAGTTTATAATTTTTTAAATAGTGTTGGAGATTTTAAAACTTCTGAGAATAAGGAGATATAACATCTTTGAGAATACAATTTTGATTTTTATTATCTTTAAGTTTTATATTAGACTCAAATTTAGATTGAATTATTAGATTTGATTTATTATAAGTTCAACATATAATAATAAATATTGGTGTATTTTTTATTTCAATAAAATATTTTATTTTTACTTACTCTTATAATTTTTACTTCTTATTTCTTACGTAAAGTTTAATATTGGTTGAATTTTTAAACTTTATACCTTTTCTTTGACAGGTTAATACCCAGTCTAATTTTTAAAACATTGATTTAACCGTGTCATTCAAAGCTGATTGTAGTGAAGATGATAAAGATGGATGTCGACGATGAGAAAGTGAATTTAATTAATTCTTTAGAACTTCTCGTGGAGAATGTGAAACATTTTTTCTGGCTGGATGCTTAGGTTTTATCCAAATTTAATAAGAAAGCATGCAACAGTAAACAATTTGTCCGAAGACGGTAACTTCATTCTACAATCTACCGGCTTTAGTCCTTGAACATCATATTACAGCAAGTTGCAACAAACTAACCTTTAATGGGTCCATTCAAGGAATCTTCCTGGTTCAGCCGGATTCTGACGAGGCTGCACGTTGCCGTTTGGATCCATGGAAACAGCTGTTGAACGCGTGAATTCTGGCTTAAAGATTCCTGCAAAACAAAGAAGGCACGTCGGGTGTTATTTCCCGATAGGCCTCTCCGACGCTCAAGTTAGTTTTTTGG
>JANZXR010033988.1:0-14221 GCA_027575705.1 Erythroxylum echinodendron | reverse complement strand
TTATGTGACAAATTTAAATTATAACAACATATAATTAATTAATTATGATATAATAAAGTTATTGAGATGTATGTAATAGACTATGGTATGATTAATTAAAAATTTTTATTCAATTGATTACAAATTTATATCAAAAGTTATTAAGTTATTAAGTTAATAGTTAATTAGTTATAGTTAAAATTATGAATTACATTAATTATATAATTTTAATTTACCTAAATTATTTATTAATTATTTTTAGAGATAATTTGAAATAACCAAATTCATGTATCATATAATTAATAAAATCATTTACCTTTTTCTCGTTTTAATTTATATATTATGTGACAACTTTAAATTATAACAACATATAATTAATCAATGATGATATAATAAAGCTATTGAGATGTATGTAATGGAGTATGGTATGATTAATTAGAAAATTTTATTCAATTAATTACAAATTTATATCAAAAGTTAATAAGTTATTAAGTTAATAGTTAATTAATTATAGTTAAAATTATGAATTACATTAATTATAAAATTTTAATTTAGTTAATTATTTATTAATTATTTTTAGAGGTAATTTGATATAACCAAATTCATGTATCATATAATTAATAAAATTATTTTTACCTTTTTCTCGTTTTAATTTATGTGTTATGTGACAACTTTAAATTATAACTACCTATAATTAATCAATGATGATATAATAAAGTTATTGAGATGTATGCAATAGACTATGATATGATTAATTAGAAAATTTTATTCAATTAATTACAAATTTATATCAAAAGTTAATAAGTTAATAAGTTAACAGTTAATTAGTTATAGATAAAATTATGAATTACATTAATTATAAAATTTTAATTTACTTAAATTATTTTTTAATTATTTTTAGAGATAATTTGATATAACTAAATTCATGTATCATATAATTAATAAAATCATTTTACCTTTTTCTCGTTTTAATTTATGTATTATGTGATAACTTTAAATTATAACAACATACAATTAATCAATTATGATAATAAAATTATTCAGATGTATGTAATAGACTATGGTATGATTAATTAGAAATTTTTATTTAATTAATTACAAATTTATATCAAAAGTTAATAAGTTATTAAGTTAATAGTTAATTAGTTATAGTTAAAATTATGAATTACATTAAATATAAAATTTTAATTTACTTAAATTATTTTTTAGTTATTTTTAGAGATAATTTGATATAACCAAATTCATATATCATATAATTAATAAAATCATTTTTCCTTTTTCTCGTTTTAATTTATGTATTATGTGACAAATTTAAATTAATAGTTAATAGTTAATTAGTTATAGTTAAAATTAAATTAATAATTAATTAGTTATAGTTAAAATTATTTTTAAATTTTTCCCAAATTTAATATGTATTTTTGTTTATTGTCAACTTTAAATCACAATTATCAAATTTTTTTAATTTTTTTCAATCCATGTCTCATAACTTGAAACCAAAATAACCCGTAACTAATAATCCATTTACCAAATTCATGTTTCATATAATTAATAAATTCAATTTGCAAAAAAAGTTACAATACAAAGTCAGCTGCTATATTGGAGAGTGGATTGGAGACTGATTCTAGTGACTAAGTGTACTTGTTCATAAGGTCGTCAACAATTTGGCTCCGATCATCTGTATGACCAAACATTATACTTAGTAATATAATACTTAAAATAAAAACAATATTTAATAATGTAATATTATATAAAAAGAAAATTAAAATTACCTCCATCTTCATATATTTGATCAAAATAACCTTCCATTGGTCGATTACTTTCACCAATCCCCTCTGCATTAATACCTGTGACTGTAAATAAAAAAAACATTAAGTAAGATAATACAAAGGTAAATAAAATAAATAAAATAAAAAGAAAAGAATTTACCATCAATATGTTCATTTTTTAACCAACTTTGAGTGCACATAAGAGCTTCCGCAGTGCGATAATGAAGTCGACCACGATGAGGAGTAATGACCCAACTATTAGTACTAAATGCAGACTTTGAAGCAACAGTCGATGTTGGAATAGCTAACAAGTCCTGTGCAATGGCTTGAATGATCAGATACTTATCTCCAAACGTCTTTCACCATAATAATATATCGAATAACTCACCTTCAGTTTCAGGAAAACACTCATCAGAAATATATCTGTCAAACTCCATTGTATCATAAGATATCCTAGCCCTTTTTTCTTTCATTAAATTTGAAAGACAATCTGACAGTAATGGGATACGAAGTGTTGAACTTGAAACTGAAGTATGAGTTGAACTTGAACTGTCTGCATCCCGAAAATGAGTTTGTTGCATTTTGGCTTCATAATCGTGAAACAATTGATACCATAATTATTTCATGGTCTGTACATGCTCTTCTATTGTACAATATATTACAAATATGTTCAACACCATCCATCTTGTATCTCGGGTCCAACAAATATAATACTGCAACAATGTCTCCAACCTTAGACCAATAAGAATGAGATTTCTCCATCATCAGCTGCCCCATCGTCCGAATCACTTCATTAGAGTCAAACATCCACAATCCCAAAACATGCTTTATGTTGGTCATAATGCTAAAGATAAGGTGTGAAGTTGGATATTTTGTTTCTAATAATAATTCAGTCCACTCATTGAATAATTCCAACTTCATACAAAGTTCTTTAGCCAACTCCCACTGGTCCTCTGATGGTATAGAGGTATATTGAAGATCTCTTTCAGCTAATCTAGTAAATAACTGAGCATATGGAATTTGACGACTCCAACATCTTAAAGATAGAGTTCTATCTCGTATGACAATCAAAAACCAACTTCTTTGTGCAGGGAATGCATAAAATCTGTACAACATTTTGAAAACACTCAACTCTTTTAGGAGTTGCATTCTAATATAAAACACTACTCTGAATACACTCAATTGATTCCTTTACCGTCTCCAACCCAATCTTCACAATCAAGTTCAGAATATGCGCAAAACAACGCATATGAAATAACTTACCTCCAGTTAATAAACTCTCAACTTGCATCTTACTGTTCAACTTCTCAATCATAGTATCGTTTGTGCTCCAATTATTGACTGTGATACAAGAAACTTTGTCGTAGATGTTCACACCCATGAAGCAATCTTTCAACACGTTTGCCAATTTTTCACTTGTATGTGGTGTCGGCACATAAATAAACCTATCATAAAAAAACATAACAATATAAATCATAAATTCATAAATTAATGAAATTAAGTAAATGATAATAATATTAAATAATATAAATTACCTCAAAAGTCTATTGTATAGCTTCCAATCATTATCAATATAATGTAACATCACTGCTATGTAACCCTTTTATTGGTTATCGGCTGTCCACATGTCCGTTGTTATGGCAATTCGTCCTTCAACACTCGACAATACTCTTAACGTTTCTCTTTTCTTCTCATCATAAATTTTCAAAATATCACTTCTCAATGTATTCCGACTTGGAACCTTGAAATTCGGTTGGAGTGAATTGAGAATATCCTAAATCTCTCACTTTCAACCATAGCCAATACATGTTCATCTCCAACAATCATATTAGCCAACAAAATTCTTGATCTCTTATTGTCAAATGTTGTTATGGTTATTTCGTTATTTCCCTTCATAAGGGGTCAAAAATGATTGACCTCCTAAAACTATCTTCTTTCTGATACATGATTCAGTATGTCTCTTTAAATGAGATGTTCCACCTTTCGAACCACTTGAGTGCAACTTATGACAATAATTGCATTCTGCTTTTTCAATTCCCTCAATCGATGTAGTCTTCTTAAAGTGATTCCAGACATCACTTTTAACTTGACTTACTTGAGTTCTAATTGAACTTCTATCATCACTCAGCGTCGGAATAGAAGTTTCCACTAAAACCTCCAGTCTCGGATTAGAACTCTCAATTGAAGGAATACTATGTTCATCCATCTGATCTGACAAATCAACCATGAAACCACAAGATTAAAAAAAATATAACCTATATTAAGTACCAAATCTTATAAAAAGCTAACATTATATCAAAAATATTACTAGTAACCTAGTGGTAGAAATAATCTAGGAATTCTTCTTAAGCAAAATGATGTTAAGGGAATTTAACAAAACTCATTTATGTTTAATCCATAAAGCAATACATCCAAACTCAATGAATAACTTTCATACTATTTCTTGTTGTATTATAATATATAAACTTATTCATATCTTCTAGAATCCATATTTAAGGTGGTAATTAAAATGTTGATAAATCCTTCATACAGGGCCTATACTATATTGGAGATAACATCATTATGGTGTATAAATTATTTAAAGGATATGATACTATATCCTCAATCAAGAGTTACTTAGTCAAGATAGACTTCTTGAAAGTTTTAGATATAATAAAATGGGAGTTCATTCACAAATGCTTGCACTTCTAAATTTATTTGCTAAGGATATGTTATTGTACACTTTCTGTTGTTGATATTGATGATTATATATATCAAGTATGACACCAATTTATCTTTTTCTAAGAAACTTTATATGTATATGTTATAAGACTAATGAAGAATAAAAATTCCAACACTAGAAGCAAGAATTGCATAATTATAGAGATAACGATGAGTTTGTTCCAATTCAAATTCTTTATATTTAATAACATAGGTCACACATGTAATAATTGTTTGTTATCTTGGTGCAATGTGGCTACACTTATTTTGTTTATGAGTAGCTGCTAAATCATTAGTTATTTGTGATAATTAAACATTTGCATTGATACACCTAATTAATTTGCATCCAATATTGGTCTTATAACTACACCTCCAAGACTTCACGCTACTAAATTTATTCCTACCTAAATCATCAGTCATCATTATCCAAGCTTCGAGTGTATTTGAAATTAGAGATTCAAACAAATAGGAAGCTTAAATCCACACCCTAAAACTTTGTGTTTGATTGTGATTACCGAGAGATTGTCAATGGACAAAGGACATAAGGGAAGCATTCAATCAACATTCAACACAAAAAAATCACCACAACAATCAGCAGCAATTCTCAATCCATTCAATCAACATTCAATAATCACCAATTCTCAATCAGCAGCAATTCAACAATCATCAATTCATTTACATTTTACAACGATTGGGTCAAGGGAAAAACAATCACTGCACCAACAATCACCAACTCATTCAACAATCACACACCTACCTTCACTGAAAAGCATAGGAAATGATGATGGTGCGATGCCACTTGCGACAGAGGACGATGTTGGGTCACGACTCGTGATGAGATGAGCGACAGGTTAGCTGGTCGGATGAAGAGAAGACGATGAGAGCCACGACTGAAGACGAGAGCCGGAGGCGGAGGGAGATGCTGAGAGTTGGAGGCAGAGCACTGGAGGCTGAGAGTCGAACTGTCAAAGACGAAGAATCAAAGAAGAACGGTGGGAGGCGAAGGCCGTCTCACGTCGTCTGGGACTGGGAGCTGGGAGGTTTTAATCTTCAAAGAGAAAACGACGAGAGAGCGGACGAACACGAAGAGTCAAAGACCAAGGGTGGGAGGCTGGATCTGGGACGGGGAGGCTGGGAGGGACGAGGGAGGCTGGGATTGGAAGGGACGAGTGGGAGGTTTTAGCTTCAAAGAGAAAATGACGTTGTTTTCTATAGACCCATGCCATAGTGCGAGAATCGTCATCAAGTAAATTTAAACCCATCTCTTCAAATGCCAGACAAAGCGGTATCCTAGAGATTAGGACATAAGAATCAATTAACAATTTAGGACCTTTTTATTTTTTTATTTTTAAATTTAATAATTTTATTTCCTTTTTGGCTTTAGTTTTTCCCTGTTTTAATTTTTTATTTATAGTTAATTTAGTTATTTTATATTAATTATTAATTATTAACAAAAAGTATAAATAGTTTAATTCAATTTTTATAATTAATCAAAATATTAAAGTTTTTTAAAAATAATTTTAATTTAATTGTTGTCAATAAATATAATTTAAATTAGAAAACATCTTTAAAATTTTTTATTTAATAACAAAAGTAAAATTAATTTATAATTAAAATTTTATTTTAATAAATATAAATAATTTTCTGATAATTTAATAATAAATATATATATAAGGTTTAAATAAATTTAGTTAATTAATTAATTTTGAAAAATACCTTAAAGCTTTATCTAGTATATAATTATTATCAATGATGACATCCATCCTGGTAGAGCAATAATGCAAGGCCCTTCAGAGAAAAGACAGGGAATATATACTTACACGGCTCCGTGGCCCATCTACACGGTTGCTTGGTCAGTCCGCCATGACAAACAGTCACGTCTCGCCGTTGGGAGCTTCCTTGAGGATTATAGTAACAAAGTGGAGTTGGTCCATTTTAATTCTAACACCTGTGATTTCACCACGAACAGTCGCCTGATCTTTGACCACCTTTATTCACCCATAAACGTCATGTTCTTACCTCCCAAAGACGCTTCCCATTCCGACATTATTGCCACTTCTGGTGACTGCCTCCGCCTCTGGCGAATTCATGATGACCACATCGAGCTCAAGTCTCTGCGTTACGTCAACAAGAGCAACGAGTTCAATTCAACTATAACGTCGTTTGACTGGGCTGATTTCGACGTGTGACGTGTGGCTACTTCTAGTGTCGACAATACTTGTACTATTTGGGAGACTTTGGCTGTGTTTGGAGAACGGCGTTTCAGCTATTTATTAGTTGTTTGACTCAAATGAATGGTTTGACTCATATTGAAAAGCTGATTACATGTTTGGATAGGAGCTGGTTGGGTTGGCTGATTCAACCCAACCAGCAATTTTTTCACAAGCTCATTCAATGGAACGTTTCGAAGTAGCTGATCCATTTATGACGATCTTGCCTATAGCATCTTCTTCAGTGAAGTGAAGCAGAACGTTCCCACTCAAACCCTTCAACGGTTTCCCACATTTCTTCTTCTACTTGGACAAACCTCTTACGATCATATCGTCACATCTCTACTCACTAAGCTACTAAATCACTCCCTCTCATAAAAAAGAAATCTCGTACCTTTGCTTTTCTTTTCCCAATAAATAAATAAGATTAAGAACCACGTTATCTCTCTGTTTTCGTTTCTTGTTTTGCTGTTGACAAGATCTTGGAGAAAGGTTAGAACTTAAGATGTTTACTGTGATTTGGATGTAGTTTTAGATGTTTACTCTGATCTGATATCCCCATCAAGGATTTCAAAAAACAATTTGCACAACGTTCATGGAATTTTTAATTTTGGGTTTTCATTAGTTTGGGGGTGCAATATGATTTCTTTGTTTTTCTACATTTTGTTATTTTCCAGATAAGAGATGAGGTTCAGAAGGAAAGAGCATGAGTTTTTGGGGGATATCGGATTGAGTTCTCGCAATTTGGTTGTTATGTGGGTGGCTCCTGGAAAGCAAATGGCCCTGTGATCACTACTGTGAATTCTGCAAATAACCAGGTTTTTTCTTCTTTCATTTGAGATGGACCCTTCATGGGTGAGTTCTAATCCATATGCTGTCAGTCTGTTTACGAGTAATTCCTTCCTTTTTTTTTTGTCAATGAATGGGTTTCATGGATGCATGTAAAGTATGTCGACTACTTCTATCTAAGTTTTAGATATTGATGTCTCAATCCTTCTTTCTAACTAAAGAATCGGTTTATATGTGTACTATAATTTTGTAGCTGTTATCTTTTACACTATGTTTTAATTAAGTTATCATTATTTTTCATAGTTCTAAAGTGTTCTAGACTTCCACTTGAGTGTAAAAAATTGCAAATAGTTTGTCCACCCTTTGTCAACTAGGTGGATTAATACTAGAAATTGCGTATCTTTACTCTCATTACATGCATTGCTTATGAGGTATTGTTCTGACCTATGAAACTACTTATTGACAGTAGAATTACCTTGCTTATTTATCTGCGGATGTTAGTGCATAGCTCGAGTTTTCATTGATGAGATTGTTTGGCTGATATCTTAATTCTTACAATGCCTCAGGTAATTGCTGAAGTTGTGGAGGGCTCTCTTGAAAATTATAAGGAAGGCATGGAAGCTTGCTACAAAGCGGCAAAAATATGGATGCAGGTGAGACATTAATTCATCATGAATTACAAACAACTTTATGTTTTGCTTACCTTATATGCCTTTTGTGAAGTTTGTGAAAGCTTTAGCAAATCATGATATCGGCTACATTGGAATATTTGGAATTAGCTTGTTACTTTTATGGTTATTTCTTGTCCTGCTTGGAATTACTCCCACCTCAATTTGGCATTATGTAATGCTACAGGTTCCTGCACCGAAGGTAGGTCACATTGTCAGACAGATTGGAGATGCATTGAGGGCGAAGCTTCAATAGTTGGGTCGCCTTGTCTCACTTGAGATGGGAAAAATTCTTCGAAGTTCAGGTACTCTATTTTACGTCACAGTAGTGTATTTCCATTGGCATAATCTATGTAAAAACTACCTCTTGCCAATTTGATCTTAAATATTTTTGACATATGTTGAAATATGCTGGTATTCCGTTCTAATACTTTGTACACGCCTACTTGCTGTTAAAGGCCATCACTGGCCCACAGTTTACTGTTGATTAGGTGTTGTGTTGATCTTCTTATTTTATTTCTTTTACAGCATCTTCATAGCATTTTTAACTTGCAATTTTACTTTTAAATTAATTTTGCAAAACTGCAGCTGTTTGAGTTATGAGCAGAAATATTGTCTCTGCTTTTCTATTTTGAGTTCAGATTTTGTTCCTGCATTTTTTTGGGGCTAATCCAGGAATAATTATATTTCCTCTGTTGACAGGTCCAAATTATGTAATGTTGGAGGTGTGCAGTTTACTTTTTCTTTTGTTCTGGCTTAGTTCATTGGATCTTTTGAAATAGTTGTTAACTCTCTACATATCTATGTGGCGCATAGACTTGGAATCCTCATGGAATAGTCGGTGTGATTAGAACTTTTAACTTCATTTTGTAAAATCATTATAGGAACATCCAGTTCTCATCATATAAATGATAAGAACAAATTGGTGTTGGGTACTTATACTTACATGTCCTACTTTTGTTGTCACTTTATCATCAATTCAAGTGTTGATGGAAATGCAAACCTCTGCACATCGATTTCATGCAACAAGAAGAACAACAACAAAAATAACGTTGTTGCTCCTGTGGTTGCATCAGCTGCTGCCTTCTTTGTCATTGTTGGTTTGATTTGCTAATTGTTAAGTAACAAATTCTTATTGTAATCTTCTTTGCTCAGGACGATGAATAAAGACATTGAGATCGTTTCTTTTAATGAGAACAAGTTTTTTATTTTTGAAGTATGAGAGCAAGTTAACTAGTGCGCTTTGTTATTCAATAGAAGTTGTATAGATTTGTATATAAAAGCTTTGAAATTCAACTCAAACCTTCAAAACTATACATTTCAAAAAACATAATCCTTATTTTCATAGGATTTATCTATACGGTCATACATTACAATAGTGGCAATCAATCTTAGCAGATGCACTCAAAAGTCAAACCCTAACATCATCTATACATATGGTCCTAAAATAGTAGTTAGAAATATTTGTTCTCTTCCCAGTTAAAAAAATAATGATTATCTTCGTCAATTCATCATCAAAAAATGATTCAAATTTTGATAATAAATTCATGTATCTATGATACTAACATTAAATAATTAATAAAATGTTCAATCAAAAGGTTAACTAAACATAAATTTAAATATTAATACAAGATATAGACTTAACATTTAATCATACATTTATACAAAACATAAACTTCTCTCATCTTATATGATTAGATGACATTATCTCAAAAAAGAAACAAAATATATCTATATTTTTATTAGAGTTATAAACTTAATTTTTGTAGAATTATACATCTAAATCTAAATTCTCATAAGAATATTCAACAAAATACTAAAATATATAATATTCATACCCTTATAATTTTTTTTTAAGTTATATTCTCATAAGTCATTTTACACATAAATAGCTAATACTATACAGCTAATTTTACCAAATATCTCTAACAAACAGCTAATACAATTTGCTGGTTAAATCAGCTGATATAATCATCTATCAGCTAACAGGTAATGCAATCAGCTGATTATCAAACAGGACCAAAAAGAGAAAGTGTTGACACACAGACGGTGGCACACGATAAAGAAGTGTACAACATTTCATGGGGTGTGTACAATGTTTTTGCGTCTGTTTCTGGAGATGGGACGTTGAGAGTTTTCGATTTAAGAGACAAAGAAAGATCGGCAATAATTTTCGAGAATCCTACGCATGACTCTCCCTTGTTGAGGTTAGAGTGAAACGAATGCGATCGGAAGTTCATAGCCACGGTTGGGATTGACAGTAACAAAGTCGTGATAATGGACATTCGCTTTCCGACAACACCATTGATGGAGTTAAGCAAGCATAAAGGTAAGGTCAATGCTATAACTTGGCAATCTTGCTCGGGGAGGCAGATGTGTTCAGTAGGTGATGATTCAACGGCTTTGATAGGGGTGGTGGGGGCCATGGGGTTGAGGCCAGAGAACGGCGGAGAGATTGAGCCAGAGATGTGGTACGGGTCAGTGGCTGAGATCAATAATGCACGATGGTCTCCCGTTGAATCGGATTGGATTGCCACTGGCTTCGTGAATAGCTTACAACTCTTGAAGGTTTAGGTATAATTCAATAACAAGTACGATTGGCCGTCGATGTAATGGTCTTAAATTAGTTAATGGTACGTGGTGAATAAAAGAATTTGGTGGGAGTACCTACATCTATTTAGTATTTTACTAAGGGAAGGTAATTAGTAATTATGCTGCTAAGACTTCTAATCTAGTGAAAGCGAGTACCATGTAACTTTTTATGCCCATTAAAAGTTCATATTTTCTTCATCAATGCAAGACTTCGATACACCGTGTGTCCATCAACCACTAACAATCACCTCTAACTTATAGAAATCATAAAAACTGGAACTAATAGTTTATTAATATATGCTGAATCTACTACATCTGTTCAGTATACAGTGATGGCTTTGATCACTGTGTATTAGAGCAACACACTTATATAGAATTTAAATTTAAAAATCAAATCAAATAAAATTTTAAATTTATTTAATTAAATTTGATTTTAAGAATTAATTAAAATATTAAATGAATTAATTATTTGAGTTTAAGAATCAACTCTTATATAGAATTTAAATTTAAAAATTAAGTCAAACAAATTTTCAAAATGAGTTTGGATTATATAAAAGTTTAAAAATAATATAACTCGATCAATATTAATAAATAATTTATAATTTAATAAAATATATTTTAGATTAACCAATACTTATTATATCTCAATCATGTATATTGGCCTAAGCACACAATCAATTAAGTAAAATTATTGAAAATCTCAGAGTAGCTCTCATTAGTTGTGATGTTAAATATACAATTTCAAGTTATTTAAAAGAAAAAATACATATTTTCTGTCTTCCTTGAAAGAAAGAAAAAAAAAAACAAGGACAATGTAGGTAAAGAAGACCCGGCCTAGTCCATAATTCTGAACCGGTCCACTAGATAGTGTTGCAGTCTTGCAGAACATATATGTGGCAAGTAACAAGACCAAGGCATCAAAAAGTTGTTCGTTAAAGATCGAGGCTACATGGCGATGACCATTGAAGGTACGATTTCGTTTACATATATATTGGAGTCATCTCTGATTCCTGTTTGTTCCGTTCACTTCCGGCTTGTATATATGTTTCTTTATCCGACATAAATTCCTTCGAGTTTACTTTACCTAATTCATTCGTTGCTGGTTTGATTCTGAGAAAGATCTGGAATTTCTGAGAACTGCTGCGAATTGTTCGTTTTGGGTTTTCTTGGCTTTAGTTATTTGATGTTTTAGAATTGGAAAGTATGGAGTTTGAGCTTGATTAAGCTGAGAGTGTGCTTCTGTTTTCGTGCGTTCTTGTGGTTCTACGCATATTCTGACGAGGATTAACCCCATGTTTATCTTCAGAAAAATTGGGCAGGAGGGCTGGGGAAAAAATTGAAAATAAAAGCATCTGGGATGATATTTCGATGGATATTTTTTTGGGGTAATTTTGTTTCGTAGGATGTTGATATGTTCTTCAAAACTGATTTGGTTATTCAACTTGCCTAGTGATGGAGCTCATGAGATGACGGATGAGTTGATTATTTATTTTTGTGCCTACCGTGGGCGGTAGCTACTGCTGTACTTAACTTGTTAGAAGATGAGATTGGTTTCACTTTGACATTTTGGTCTCGTTTCTGGTTTAATTTCTTTTAAAGATGTTTCATTACAATGCCGTTTGGTGCTAATTATAATTTATCTTTGTGCGCTGCTGTCCTGGGGATGCCAAATGTTCCTTGTCTTCTACAGTGTAAGTTGTGAACCTAGTCTATTATTGAACTTCTGAAGTAAATCCATCCGTGTTTGCCTATAACATGCCTTATTGAATGCAGGCTTGCCGGGCTTGCATTCATGTTTTCAGCTAGCATTCTGCTTCAGATAATGGTATTGCTTTTATATCTGAAATCCCTGCATTTTGGTGGTTCTGCATTGCAATCAGTTATCTAGATGTCATTTCAGTTTCATAATTTGATGCTTTTGATAGATATGATTTGAATTTTACATATATCCAATGGATTTCTAGAATCATATGCCTTACATTTCAGTTGATTTACTGCCGAAAATTTTACAGTAAGTAGATGGATGCCAAATTAACTAATTCTTTTTTTAGTTTCCCTCGTGTCTCTTGGACGGAGATATTTCACCCTTGCCAACTCTTTTCATTTTGACAGTAATTGAAATTTGCTGAATACATCCTTATTGCTCTTTTTAGTTCTTAAAGGGGCAGGTATTTGTTTAAATATGCTGTATTATCCTGCTTGAGGAACCAAAAAAAAAAAAGTTCTGATTATCCTGCAATGTTGCCAAAAAACATCACTTATGCACAATGCCCATTTGAGTCCCGGCTTCGACTCATTTGAGTCCCGTCTCTCTCTAGATCTTCAGTCTTTCTATCTCAATCTCTGTGGACTTCACTGTGACTTTGAGGCTTCGGCCTACATCTCGTTTTGCCTATCGTGCGCCACTTCACGCAAGGCTTATTAGCCTAGTTTTTGTCAACGAGCTCTCTGCTTTGAATGTGAGTTTAAAAGTACCTATTTTCCTTTTTGTTCTTTTGGTCATCGTTTTTTGCTTGACGAAATGTTTTCAATTAAGGGTTCACGAACATAGGACAGGTTGACGAAATAATTACTTGATCTGTTTTGCAGCAGCTGGGGTTTCTTTCATAGGTTGTTTAGATGGGTTTTAATTTACTTGATGACGATTCTCGCACTATGGCATGGTTTGTTGCGCTCGTTGTCTGCTGAGTGATGATCAAGACGTTGTTATTGTGTTGCCTATCTGAAAATAGCATTGTGGTGCTTAGTTGGAAACTTCCCAATTTATTGTCAAAAAGCTTTAATCTTTTTGTTGCATGCTTGATCAAGTTAGATGTAGCCTATTTTTGCAGTTTTTGGTTCCTTCAGACAG
The DNA here is from genome assembly GCA_027575705.1 of Erythroxylum echinodendron. Lineage (NCBI taxonomy): Eukaryota > Viridiplantae > Streptophyta > Magnoliopsida > Malpighiales > Erythroxylaceae > Erythroxylum > Erythroxylum echinodendron. The sequence goes on along the minus strand of JANZXR010033988.1, from coordinate 666 downwards.
CAAAACTTATATCACGAGTTTGGTGAAGCCTCATGTTAGTATATTGATTAGTTACATGCCTTTTGAAGAATCTTGGACGGACTTTACTTGCATTGATAGAGCAAAGTGAATTTCATTGATACACCAAGATGGCATGGACCGGCCCGCGGTTCAGCCCATCCATCCTCTTCACGAGCCGTGGGCAGCCCACGGCCTGTCCCTCCTTGGCCCGTGGCCCATGGTCCACAGGCCATGGCCCGGCCTGTCCAATTCACGGGCCAAATTTTTGACCCGTGGCTCGGCCAGGCCAGGTTACTTTTGCCATTCTTACATACATGAGGGGGGTTCGAACCTGTACATCACTTACGTCAGGAGAGCCCCTTACCAACTCACCTGCGCTTTGGGGTTAACAAAATTAAATTTTAGTAAATAACCTAAAAAAAACTGATATTTACTTTTTTTTCCAATTGTTTTAGAAATATATGTGAAACAGAGAAGGTTTCACACGCCTCGAGCCTTATAGCTGGAATGCTCGGTAGATGAAGGCTGGAGTGCAACTTCGAATTTGACATTAACCGAGAGAAGGAAAAAAAAAAGCGGTTTGTGTTTGTGGAGAAGGGAAAGGGATAGAAGAAGAGATCGAGGAGGATTGATCGGGCAGGGAATGGGAATGGGGATGGGGGTGGG
>JANZXR010033969.1:0-14221 GCA_027575705.1 Erythroxylum echinodendron | reverse complement strand
AAATGAGAAATGTGGAGAAGTTCATATTTGTGTTTTGGTGATTTTGATAGTGAGAGACTATGAAATGGGCAGAATTATGGAAGTAATCTTATTCTGACAGGTTATACAGATTCGGATTTCCAATCAGATGTTGATTCAAGGAAATCAACTACTAGTTCTATATTTATTTTAGGAGGTGGAGCCATAGTTTAGAGGAGTATTAAGCAATCCTGTATTGCTGATTCGACTATGGTTATTGAGTATGTTCCTGCATGTGAAGCAGTAAAAGAAGCAATCTGGCTCTGTAAGTTCCTAAATGATTTGGTAGTGGTTTCTGAGGCAGAAAAAGCCATTACACTTTATTGTGATAATAGTGGGGCAATGGCTAATTCTAAAAAACCTCGGAACCATAAAGTTGCCTAACATATTGAGCGAAGGTATCATCTCATAAAGGAGATAATACAACGCGGTGAAGTGAAAGTGGTAAAGATTCCCACGAAGTAAAACCTTGCTGATCTGTTTACGAAGACACTATCTCAAAAGAGTTTTGAGGGTCAACTAGCAGGGATGGGAATGAGGGATATGTCAAACTTGTTCTAGGGAAAGTGGGAGATTGTTGGAGTTATGTAAATATAATGCCCTAGAAAGCAAGTGTATTTACTTATAACTTAATTTTCTTCCAGTTAATTTTGTAATGAAAATATTTATTATTATTATGAGCATTATATACCTAGTAATAAGGTACCTAGATTCTTTTGTAAGTAAAATACATATACATAGAGATGTATGGGAAACATGTATATTATAAGAATCTAAAATAATGGATTCACAGTTGAATAATCAAGTTGGTCACTTGATAATGGTTTATATTGTATTGTTACGATTTATCTCCGTGTAAATAAAAGAGTTTACTTCAAGGGAATGATGAGTTTCATATTATGATAGTAGTCAACTATCAATAATGGCACTACTAAATGAATCTGGAATCAAGTATGTTTATAAAGAATAAAGTGGACCATTACTTTAATCTTAAAGTCATTTGGTTAGCCATAGTTGCATGTATCACATGCATACGGATGCAACGGAAGTGTCAGAATCGAGATTCCAACATTATGACAACTTGTAAACCACAGAACCTCACATGCATGCAAGGATATGTAAAGAACATGAAATAACAAACCTTTTTATCTTGTGTATCTCCTCCTTTCTTGTTTCTTCTCCTTGTTTTGGTTGTTGCAAACACCAAATCCTTCCTTGATCACCCAAGAACACGTAAAGAAGGAAGATGAAACAATGTATAAGGGTTTTAGAACACCAAATTTGATGAATTCAAGTAGATGTTTAATATGATAGAAGATATATCAAGGTTATCTTGCATGCAAGTTGATTTATACAACATTTGCATAAATTGCTAGAAGATAACTAAAAAACTCTTCTCACTCTCTCTAGAACACTTCTACAACCCTTTCTCTATCACTTAAGTATGTAAGAAGTGAAAGTTGTTCGTATACATAAGTGAAGAACTCACTTATGTATCATTTCGGGCCTTCTGTCATGATCGTGGTCTTGCTGGCCACGATCGTGGCATGTCTCACCTTAGGCCACGATTGTGGCCCTATGATGTACAATCATGTCCTACTTAAAATAGGCCATATACACTTGTTTTTCATCTGATCTTTTATGTGTGTGACCCTTAGGTTCCTAACTATTTTGGGCACTTGAATTAACTGTTAATCGAAACACATCATGATGCCTATTTTCTAGAATATAAGTGGATTAACACATAAACTCTTTGATAGTTAATTATCCAACTTATGAACCTTTCCATAGACAATTACCGTGCAATTTTTCCATCATCCATCTGATAATCTCATAGCGGGTCATCTGATGTACTTACTACCCTTAGTGAGCATCCACATATTAACTCTAAACATCTCATGCTTACAGTTTATGAGATCCATTGCTTGATCAAATTAAGGAGTATAATATGTGCTAGTCTTTCCAGATTAATAATGCCCTATCTTATTAATCCTATGAATAGGGATTCTTTAGATACTAACATAATTGCACATGATAGGAACCTCATTATCATGATCTCATCATGATTTCCTTCATGCTATGTTTTGTATCATGGACTTTATTAATTCGATTTAAGATCAATATCAATTCATATATATATACGTAAATGAATATCAAATTAATGAAAAAAAATGCCTATTTACTTTATTAATCAAAATAAAGTTTAATCAAAAGTGCTAAGGGTAGTTGCCTTTATAGAACTTCTCTAGCAATCTCCCACTTGTACTAAAGCCAATCACCTTTGTATCTAATACTATAGGCGAGTACATAAGAATTAAATTTTATTTGAGGAAGTGGCTTAGTCAAAGGATCAGTCATCTTCTAATATGTGGGCACTCTCTCTGTCTTCACACCAACTCTATCAATTATCCCCCTAATCAGGTGATATCTCCTGAGTACATACTTCGACCTTTGATGAGACTTCAGTTCCTTGGCTTGAGCAATAGCTCCATTGTTGTCACAGTACATCAATATTGGGTCTACTATACTAGAAACCACTCCAAGTTTCATGATGAACTTCTTGATCTAAACAACTTCTTTTGCATCTTTGACAATTACAATGTACTCTGACTGGGTCATTGAATCTGTAGTTGTCTCTTTTTTGAAACTCTTCCAATTGACTGCTCCATCATTTAACGTGAAAGCATAACATGACTGGGATTTAAAGTCATCCTGGTTAGATTGAAAACTTGCATCTGTATGCCTACTCACTGCGAGATCTCCATTTCCATATATCAAGAATACATTCTTAGTCCTTCTCCAGTACTTTAGGATATTCTTAACAACCACCCAATGATCTTCACCAGGATCTAATTGGTATCTTCTCGTAACACTTAGAGCATACGATATATCAGGTCTTGTACATAATATAGCATACATGATTGATCCTACTGTCGAAGCATACGTGATCATAATCATGCGAGTCCTCTCATCTTGCATCTTAAGACACATAGATTTCGAGAGTTTTTTCCTATGAGTCATAGAAAGAAACCCTCTTTTAGACTACTCTATGCTAAACCTATTTAGCACTTTGTCTATATACGTTGACTGTAAAAGATCTAGTAACTTCCTCGATCTATCTCTATAGATCTTTTATTCCCAATATGTAAGTTGCTTCTCTAAGGTCTTTCATGGAAAATTTCGAGACAACTAAACTTTGACTGATTACAAACGTGAGACATCATTTCCTATTAGTAATATGTCATCCATATATAACACAAGGAATATGATAGTAGTCCCACTAACCTTCTTGTACACACAAGGTTCATCAGGATTTTGTGAGAAACCAAACTCTTTGATTGTCTCATCAAATTGGATGTTCCAACTCCTAGATGCTTTCTTCAATCCATAAATGGATTTTTGAAGCTTGCATACCTTTTTTCCATCTCTAGATCAAAGCCCTTAGGTTGTATCATATATACATCCTTAAATAGGTTTCCATTCAGGAAACTTGTCTTCATATCCATCTGCCATAATTCATAATCATAATAAACAACAATGGCTAGGAGTATTATAATGGATTTAAGCATAGCTACAGGGCTAAAGGTCTCATCATAGTCAAATCCTTATTTTTGATGATAACCTTTAGTGACTAGCTTCGCTTTATAGGTAATCACATTACCTTCTATATAGATTTTCTTTTCAAAAATCCACTTGCACCCTATGGGTTTTACCCTTTGGGTGGTCAACCAAAGTTCATACTTAGTTTTCATATATGGAATACATTTGAGAATCATGGATTGGAGCCATTTTTCAGATTCTAAACTCTTTAGAGCCTCTTTATAGGTTGTAGGCTCATCATCCTCTATGAGCAATACGTCATTTTGTTTGCTTACCAGAAATCCCTATCTCTCTGGAACATTACATATCCTACTTGACCTACGAACATTTTGTGTGTTAGAAGGTTCAACTATTGTCTCATCTCTATGAACAACAATTTTAGGTTCATGCAATTGATTTGTGTCTGTTTGAGCGTCACGAACTTCATCAAGTTCAATTTTTCCCACTGTCTTCTTATAGAAGAAACTCTTTCTCTAAAAAGACAGCATGCTTTGAGATAAACACCTTTTGCTCTAAAGAATTATAGAACTAATATCTAATTGTTTCTTTAAGATAACCTATAAACAGACATTTATGAGACTTCACTTCAAGCTTGTCTGATTAAATATGCTTCATATAAACCGGATAACCATAAACTTTCATATGAGAAAGATAGGGCCTTTTGTTATTCCATATCTCATATGTAGTAACTTCAATTGCCTTTAAAGGGAATCTATTTGTCACATAAGTAGTAGTCTCGAGTGCATAACCCTAAAAGGATTTCGGTAAAACTACTAAGCCCATTATTGACCTTACCATGTCTAACAAGGTTCGGTTTCTCCTTTCAGCCACACCATTATTTTGTGGTGTGTACGGTGGAGTCCACTGGGATATTATCCCATTATCTTCGAGATAAGATAGAAATTTGTCGTGTAAGTATTCACCACCTCGATCTGATCAAAGTGTCTTAATACTTCTACCGAGTTGTTTCTCTACTTGATGTATAAATTGTTTAAACATTTCAAATGCTTAAGACTTGTATCTCATTAGATACACACACCCATATCATGAAAAAAAATCTCGATAAAAGTAATGAAGTACACAAAACCACCTCTGGCATGAATGGACATTGGACCACATACATCAGAATGTATTAGGTTTAATAACCATTCATTCGTTCACCTTTTCCTTTAAAACATAATTTAATCATCTTGCCTAATAAGCAAGATTCATATGTGTCATATGATTCATAATCAAATGATCCTAAGCTACTATTCTTGTATAACTGAATCATAAGTTTCTCACTTATATGGCCAAGTCGACAATGCCATAAGTAAGATGATTTTAGGTTATCTCATTTTTGTCTTTTATTTTCGTTGATAGTCAAGATTGGATTAGACATATCTAATACGTAAATTCCATAGTATAATATAGTAGTACCATAAAATATTTCATTCAACTTAATTAAACAACCATTGCTTGAAAAAGTTAAATGAAATCCCGCTTTATTAAGACATGAAACAGATAAAATGTTTTTAGTCACAACAGATACATAATAGCAATTTTCCAAAATTAACTCGCCTACTAAGAAGATACAAAACATATGTTCGTACAGTTAATGCAATAACTTTTGCTCGATTTCCCATATGTAGGTCTATCTCTCCCTTCTTGAGTGATCTACTATCCCTAAGACCCTGCATATCAACACATATGTGTAAGCCACATCCGGTATCTAATACCCAAATGTTATGATTAGAAATAGTAACAAATATCTTACTTGAAGTAGATGGTGGGGCATCTAATGCCTTCTTCTGCTTCAGTGATTCCCGAAAAGCTTTGCAGTTCCTCTTCTAATGTCCTTCCTTGTTATAAAGGAAGAATATCCCCTTCGGTGCTATCTCCTTTGCCTTCTTCTTGGCTACACCTCCCACTGGCCTTTTGGACTTCTTCTTCTTCTTTGGTTCTTCTTTCGAGAACCAAAAGCAGATTCCACTAGCATCATAACCTTACTGTCCTTCTTGATAGTTTTCTCAGTTATTTTGAGCAGATTAATCAGATCAGGTATCGTTGTGGATATTTACGTCATCCGATAGTTAAGCACAAACTGTGAATAACTATCGGTCAATCCAGTCAGAATTAAGTCTATACTTAATTCATGATCCATACTAAAACCCAAACTGCCTAACCTCTCAATATATCCATTCATCTTCAGTGCATACTGCATTGAAGATGATCCCTCATTCATTTTAGAACGAAAAATCAACCTTCAGGTCTCGAACCTTTCAGACCGAGCTTGCGCATCAAATAGTTACCTCATATGGTAGAATATGGTATGAGCATCCATAGCCTCACGCTGCTTTTGCAGTTCTAGTGACATAGAGGCCAGCATTATACAGCTAGCCAACTCATTATTATCTAGTAGCTTCTTGTAAGCTTTGTGATCTTCATCAGATGCATCGGCAGCAGGGGGATCGAGAAGTGGTTCATCTAGGATACATCCTAGTTTTTTATATTTGAGAGCAATTCTCATATTCTATATCCAATCCAAGAAGTTGGGTCCCGTGAGTTTATTGGAATCTAGTAGGGAAATTAGGTTCACACTAGAAGACATCGTATGATTCAATAACCTAGAAGAACGAGAGAAAGTGTTAGAATGTACACTTAATGCATATCTATAAGGACTTTAATAACATGCATCATGGGTCCCATTATTCTTTGTTAGGACCCCACCCTTGCGAGTCACGTGCCGGACATCCTAGGTGACATCTGGACGTGCATCCCATAAGGGTGGTGTGCCCACACCTGACAATCATTAAAAAAACTCACTTTTCCTATTTCTTAACAGATTTTGGGAAAACTCAAATTTGAATTTCAATTGGAATTCTTCAGAGCATGTGTTCCCCATTGTCTTAAGTCTCTAATGACACCAAAATCATTCAATTTGGTTAAAAAATCTAAAAATTATAGCCCAAACATTTTTAGACTATTTTTGCACTGAAACAGTACACTATACCCAAATTTACTCTAGAAATTGAAAGTATTAAGGACTGAATTAAAATTCAGTTCCTTCATATAATTTGTAGCTCTATTCTCTAGATTATTTACAAACAATAATCATCTCATTTGCAGCTCTACGGATTAAGATATCATCAGAATACTGAAGCATGTTCAGTAAAAATATCCAACTCACACTCTTCCAACGGATCCCTTCACTTTGATTCAATCAATCTTTTTCAAATTAATACCAAAAGCTATAAATGTTTGTGATACAGGAATGTGTTAGGAATCCAATGCTTTAAAAATCATGTCATTTGGAGGTCGAACGATAAAGTTATGATCAAAAGAGTGAAAGGTGTTTAGGTCTGGGAACACCAGCAAAGTTGTAATCGTGACTAGTCACGACCGCGGCCTGTGGCGAGGCTGCAGAGTCACGATCCCACAAAGTTGCATCGCTACTCTGCACGAAAAATAGCAAAGTCACGATCGCAACGCGTTGCGATTGCGACTTGCTTCTTCCTCCTTTGCTTTTCTTCCTCATACCTGTGTTAGAAAAAATAAGGCATAACTATCACTAAAAATATTGGATTAAGGTCATTCAAAGACCGTTTTAAACACGACTTCTAGATCTACAACTTCCATGAAGATCGCAAAACCAAAATTGGCTTGTAAATGGGTCAAAAGTTCAAACCAATGCAGCTGTCCCGAAAGTCCATCCTAGGCAACATCCCAAACTTCTAATAATCATATATCCCAACTCCAATGTCCAAAAATCTCATACTATATATCATTGGAAAGATGGAAAAATAATCTACAATTCCCAAGAAGGCAATGTCATCCATTTCAGCCTAGATCAATATAGTATTTTCCTTGAAGCCAGAACAGAAATTCTCACCCTTATGGAAAACTTGAAAAATGCAATGAACAAAATTGAAATACCATCGGAAATAAACAAGCATACTTCATTAACATCAAAATATAAGAGGTTTTATAAAGCTTTTGCAGGAATTTTCAGCCACAATACATCAATATCTCAAAATGCTTAAAATACAAAAAGATACATGAACAGTAATTTGCTCAAAATGCAACTAAAGCCTTGTGGTTACAAATCTAGCTTAAACACAAAAGATGCAAATTTTGTAGTGATGCCTCAATTCTCTTTCACTCGATCTCATTTTCTTCACCTAATGATGAAACGAAAAGGGGGTGAGCTTAAAAGCTCGTAGGTAATAAGTTTATAACGAATAACAAGCAAAACTATTTAAAATGTTCATTGTCATAGAAAAATTCTTATTGAATCATAAAACACATGGTTCTTAAATTTTCAACCAAATTCACAATAAAACAAATCATGTATCAATCTTGTCAACATATCATGAACACATAAACACATCAGAATGGTTTGGGTAGGTCCAAAACAGAACGTACTACATATTTCCCATAAAGGTCCTGTGTATCCGTGAGCAGAATGTACTATCGCATTCCCACAAAATGGTTTTTGCGTAGCCCTGAACTTATGGGAGCCCATGAAGGAGCTCCATGCTACTAGCGGGCAGGTGGGAAAAGTCTTTAGTCAAAGTGCACTTGACATACTTAAGGGACCAAACCAAACCCATATAACATGCATTTCATAACTTGTAAACATATTGCCTAAATGGCACATTTTCAAAAAACATGTCTTTCATGAACATGAGATATTTCATATGCACTTCCATTATCTTTTTCACAATTAATCACCCAAATTCAATTATCAAGCATATTGTAATTTCTCGAATCATTCAAAAGCAACAAATTCCACAATTATAAAGCAATGAAAAATCATTTTATTTTCTTGACTAAAAGAAACATAATGGCTCATTATCCAATTATAAGCATGAAACCTACCTTGAATTTCCTTGCTTAAAACTTTGCTAAAAAATGTCTCTACTTTTGCTCCTCTTGCCTTCTTTGATTCCCTTTTATCGAAGCCAAAATTCCCATTCAATAGGGCTTCAAATTGGAGAACCCACAAGACATATTCACTAAAATTGATCATAGAATTCTTAAACCCATACATTTCTTAAGCTTTATGAACCAAAACGCTATCAAATATCAAAAAGATTAAAATCAATCTTACCTTGAATCTTCACCAATTTATGAGATTATTGGCTCTAAAGAAAGCTCTTCCCTTCCTCTTTCTTTTTCCCTTCTTGAGCAACCTCAAACTCTCTCTTTAAGACTAAGAAAAGATGAAACTTAGCCCAAAACTCTATTCTTTTCTCAACTTCACCGAAACCTCTATTTCTCCTTTCTTTCTCTTATTTTCTCTCCCATTTTCGTTTTTCACTCTTCTAAAATAACAAGACAACAATTCCTTTTCCCATTCTACCTTTAATGAATGCTAAAAGTCCACTTTACCCTCCCTTTAATGCTTTATGACTCTTAAACATAGTAACATGCCAAAATTGCCCTCATACACTCTTACTACTTTAATTTAATTAACCAATGTAACAAAACCCTACTAATATTGGAATAAATAATTAAACTCCAATAAAAATTCTATTATGACCTCATAATTCATTCTAAGGCAAAAATTCAAATTCCATGGTTATTCCATAAACTATCATGCTTAATTCAACAAAAAAAATTTTAGGGGCCAACATTCTTATTCAAATCCATAGCCCTCACTATGAATTCGAGAAAACTTACAGTTTTCTTAATGGGTCAAATATCCGTGTTGGATCAGGAAAAAAAAGCATGCCATATTTGGAGAACCAGTAGATTTTAAACTTTTTAGAAACCTTATTGGCAATAGAAGCAATATATCCAAATCATCGTGCCAATCTATACATAATATGGTAAAAGGATAATAATAAACATAAACAAGGTAGTGATATTACCGACTCCTTCGCTACTGCTTTAATTTCTCACTGCGCTATGCTGTCCTTCTTCTTGTATCCAAAGCCTTTTGCTTTTGAATCCTTTTCTTTGTCAACCTATCCTCTCCTTGTTGTTGTATCCTCAACCAATTTGATTTACCTCTTGTTCTTTCAGGAGAACCTGGTTAATACAATCCTTTGGTGGGAAAGAAGACGAAATGGTTGGAGGAGAATCTTTTTAGAAGAAATGAACCAAAAATGAGACTCTTCTCATGCAAATTTCTGCTCACTCATGCATGAAATGAGAGAGAGAGTCAAACCATGCAAGAACACCTTCTTACACCCTCAATTTCAGTTATGCACGGAATGGAAGAAGAGAATAGCATCTAATGCATCACGTTTTACTTTAATCAATCATAAAATAGCCAATAAATGAGACTCTTCTCATTTATATTTAAGATGGCTATATGAAAAGACTATTAACCTAAATATGACCTATCAATTTCAGTTTTGGAAGACGGAAGAACGAAGATAGTCCATCCAATTCACATCTCTTTTCTTTAATCCAATTAATGCTAATAAGTTATATGCTAAAATTAAGAGATAACCATTAAACCATTTAATGGTAAGTTCATAACTCCATTTAATGATGGTAAACCGTAATAAAAACCATCTTTATTTAGAAATTTAATGTCAAATGTGCGGTTGCACAATTAGTCCATTAAAACCGAAATTGCTACTCCTTTCTTTAAAAAATTTGTTTTAATATAATTAATCTAATCAATTATATTAAACCAAAGTCTAGCCCATTTCTAAATGAACATTTGGGCTTCTAATTAACCATTAATTAGTGCAAGCCTAACATTCAATTATGGGCTTCTAAAACCTCCATTTATATTTCTTACTTAGCTTGATAACCTTCCTTAAAGCCAAGTGGGGAATCTTATTGGACTTTGATAATTCAAGCTCCAATAAGCCTAGAATTAATTTAATCTCATTAGAATTAATTATAACTTGTTAACTAAATGTCATTCCACTAAAGAAAATTAGTTGAACTCTTGAACTATTAAATATTATGAGAACACATATTTTATTTCCAATTGCAAACCCTATTTAGAGCCTTATTATAGCCATTCGCACAATAAAGGGTAAAATTACCGTTTTACCCTTATGTTGGTTTTTCCTTTTAGATCTCCCGTTTTACTTTATATGGTGATTAACATACAAGATCTCATCTTGGTGGCAAAACTTGATGGGTAGCTAGTCCATCAAACTACTGGTGCTAGTTTAATCACAAAATCTCCTTAAAATATCTAGAAGTGATGATATCACTATAAACTCTTTATTTGAGTGAATATTCCCTAATACATGTTTCAATTAATAATTCCAATATGCAGACACTGGATTAATACTCTATAAAAATCCATTCCAATCATATCAAGAATTATAATGACTCATATATGAGTTCACCATTCATCAAGATTGTGGTTCATAATAAGCGAATGCTTAAGTTGTATATTTTAAGATTAAAGTAACGGCCACTTTATTCTTAAAAACATACTTGATTCTAGATTTATTTAATAATGCCATTATCAATAGTCAACTACTATCATGATATGAAACTCATCATTTTTGAAGTAAACTCATTTACTTACACGGAGATAAATCGCAACACTACAATCTAAACCATAATCAAGCAACCAACTTGATTAGTCAACTGTGAATCCACTGATTTAGATTCTAATAATATACATGTTTCCCATACATCTCTATGTATATGTATATTATTTGCAAAAGAATCTTGGTACCTTATGATGAGATATATAATGCTCATCAAAACCAAACTCTTTTATTTTATTAATAATACATATTTCCATTACAAAACTGTAACTGAAGAAGATTAAGGTATATGTAAATACACTTGCTTTCCAGGGCACCATATTTACATAACTCCAACAGTCTACCACTAGCCCTAAAGCAACCTTGAGATATCCCTCATTCCGATCCCTGCTGGGTGAGCCTTAAAACTCTTTGATATAGCATCTTCGTAAACGGAACAACAAGGTTTTGCCCCGTGGGAGTCTTTACCACATCCAGCTCTTTACGTTGTATTATCTCCCTTATGAGATAATACTTTCTCTCAATATGTTTGGCATCTTTGTGATTCGGAGGTTCTTTAGAATTAGTCACTACCTTACTATTATCACAATAAAGTGTAATGCCTTTTTCTACCTCTGGAACTACCTCCAAATCGTTTAGGAATTTCTAGAGCTAGACTGTATCCTTTGCTACTTCATAAATAGCAATATACTTAGCCTCCATAGTCGAATCAGCAATATAAGATTGCTTGACACTCCTCCAGACTATGGCTCCACCTCCTAAAGTAAATATAGAACTAGAGGTTGATTTCCTTAAATCAACATTTGACTATAAATCAGAATCTGTATATCCTATCAGAATAAGATTACTTCCAGAGTAAACAAACATTAAGTTGTTCGTCCTATGAAGATATTTAAGTATACACTTAATCACAGTCCAATGTTCCATTCCTAGATTAAACTGAAATTTGCTTACCAGTCTCACTGCGTAACAGATATCCGGTCTAGTACAAAGCATTGCATACATCAAACTTCCAACTGCCGAAGCATATTGAATGTTACGCATGCGTTCAACCTCCTCTTCGGTTTTAGGTTCTTGTTCCTTTGAATGTTTAATTCCATGTCCAGTACGTGTGAAACCCCTCTTGGAATCTTGCATGGCGAACTTATTGAGCATTTTCTTAATGTAGGTTAATTGAGATAGGGCTATCTATTTATTCTTACAATCCCTTATAAGTTTGAACCCTAGAATATAGTTAGCCTCTCCCAAATCTTTCATTGAAAACTGTTCATTCAGTCATCCCTTAACCGTAGATAACATTCCCACATCATTCCTAATGAGCAGAATGCCATCAACATACAGGATTAGGAAAGTAACCTTACTTTCTTGTATTCTTCTATAAACACAAGGCTCATCTAGGTTTTTTATGATACCATAGGTTTTGATACACTTATCAAACCTAATGTTCCAACACCTAGATGCTTGTTGAAGTCCATAAATGGACCTTTGCAACTTGCATACTTTATGCTCATTTCCTGGCTCAATAAAACCTTCTGGTTAGGCCATATAAATGTTCTCGTTAAGATCTCCATTAAGAAATACGATCTTGACATCCATTTGCCATATTTCATAATCAAAATAGGCTGCTATAGCTAAAAGAATCCTGATGGACTTAAGCATGGCAACTGGAGAAAAAGTCTCCTCATAGTTTATAACCTTTTTTTTAGTATAGCCTTTAGCTACCAATTTAGCTTTAAAGGTCTCTACCGTTCCATCTGATCCTCTTGTCCTTTTGTAGATCCATTTACACCCTATGGCTTTTATACCTGGTGGTAGATTTATAAGGACCCAGACTTCATTAGTGTACACAGAATCTATTTCTGATTCCATCGCGTTGAGCCATTTTTTAGATTAACATCATTAATAACCTGAGTATACGTAATGGGATCCATTTCTTCTTAGTCAGAGATGGAAATTAAGCATTCTCCTAGACCTAGATACCTATCTGGCTGTCTTACAACCCTCCCACTACATCTAGGTACAACTTGATGTTCAGGTTGCACTTCCGATTCAACTCTTAAATCCATTTCGACATCTCGTTCTGTTATATCCATATCAACTCTTGGTTTAGATGAAATAGCTAACTCTTTTAGTACTACTTCACTTCTTCCTTTGTGATTTCTTACAAAATCTTCTTCTAATAAGGTCGCATTTGTCGACACAAATACCTTCCTATCCTGAGGACTATTAAAATAGTACCCTTGAGTTCCTATAGGATATCTTACAAACAAGCATACTTCTACCTTGGTTCCATCTTTGTGGATTCAAACTTTAAAACATGGGCTGGGCAGCCTCAAGTCCTCAAGTGCCTCAATGAAGGTACTCAGCCATTCCACAAATCCCTAGATGTTTTAGGCACTGATTTAGATGGAGCAAAGTTAAGAAGATATGTTGTCATTTGTATGGCATATCCCCAGAAAGATTCTAGAAGGCTAGTATAGGACATCATTGATCTTACCATTTCCAATAGAGTCCTATTTCTCCTCTTAACTACACCATTCTGTTGAGGTGTTCGAGGAGCTGACAAATTGGAAACAATTCCATTGTCAATTAAATATTGATGGAACTCTCTAGATAAGTACTCACCATCTCGATCAGATCAAATTTGTTTTAATGGCTTGGCTAGTTGCTCCTCAGATTTAGCTTTAAATTTTTTGAACTTATCAAAGGATTCACTCTTTTGAAGCATCAAATACAAATAGCCATATCTTCAGTAATCATCTATAAAAGTTATGAAATATTATTAACCTCCTCTAGCTTGTATGTTCATGGGCCCGCAAACATCAGTATGTACCAAGTCCAACGTGGATTTAGATCTATTTCCTTTAGAAGGAAATGACGCTTTAGTGATTTTTACTTCAATACAAGATTCACAAGTGGGTAATGGATCACTATCCAAGCCCATAAGGATCCCATCCTTTAGTAGCCTGTCAAGTCTTTTCTGATTGCTATGACCCATTCTTAAGTACCACAGATATTTTGAATTAATACTAGAGTCATTAGATTGTCTTGATTTTATCAATTATGTGGTGCTTAGTGAGCCTGACATAGGTTCTATAAAGAACAATCCCTGTTTAATTATCACATCACAAATAAAATCCTTATTCTCA
>JANZXR010033930.1:0-14224 GCA_027575705.1 Erythroxylum echinodendron | reverse complement strand
GACCTTTCCTCATAAATTCATGAGCAAATGTAAGATAAGAAAGAGATAACCTCCCTTTCTTGTGGATATGTCCCCCCATAATATGACCTATAGCAATGCCCATTGACTTTGAATGATTCTCCCTTGTCATTTTCCAGCTCCAAAGCTCCATGGGGAAATGTTTGAAGAACTTTGAAAGGTCCACTCTATCTTGACTTAAGTTTTCCCGAAAATAGCTGAAGCCTTGAATTAAACAAAAGCACTAAGTCTCCCTTTTTGAATTCCTTCTTTTTGGTGTGACCATCATGCCATTTTTTAGTCCGTTCTTTGTATAACTTGGCATTTTCAAAGGCGTCATATCTTAATTCATCCAACTCATCGAGGTGAAATAATTGCTTTTCTCCTGCCAACTTCCAATCCATATTTAATTTTCTGATCGCCCAATAAGCTCGATGCTCCAACTCTAATGGTAAGTGACATGCCTTACCATATACAAGTCGATATGGTGTTGTACCTACTGGGGTCTTAAAAGCTGTTCTATATGCCCACAGGGCATCGTCTAATTTTGCTAACCAGTATTTTTTTGAAATGTTCATTGTTTTTTCCAAAATCCTTTTAAGCTCTCTGTTCACCACTTCCACTTGACAAGTAGTTTGAGGATGGTATGAGGTAGCCACTGTATGATGAACATTGTATCTTCTCAGAAGTTCTCGAATGATTTGTTGTTAAAGTGACTTCCTTCATCACTTATGATTGCTCTAGGCACACCGAATCTAGTAAAAATCTTCTTAATAAACTTCTGAATGACCTTGCTATTGTTGGTTGGAGTAGCGATCGCTTCAACCGATCTAGAAAAATAATCAACTCCAACCAAGATACAGGTATTGCCTTTAGAGGGTGGGAATATTCCCATGAAGTCCAGACCCCATACACCAAATATATCCACCTCCATTATATTCGAAAGTGGCATTTCATCGCGTTTTGATATGTTACCAACTCTTTGACATCTATTGCATTTGAGCACAAAATCTTGAGCATTTTTAAACAGAGTTAGCTAATAAATTCCACACTCTAAAATTCTTGCAGTAGTCTTATTAGCTCCATAATGTCCTGCATACGGTGAGGACATTGAGTTAAGATCTCAAGCATTTCATCATCAGAAATACACTTGCAAATTAAGCTATCAGCATAGATCTTATAAAGTACAGGTTCATCCCAAATATAATGACTGCACTAAAATAAAAATCACTTCCTTTGTTGATACGATAAATCGGATGGAAGGATACCACCTAAGAGGTAGTTTGCAATATCTACAAACCTAGGAAGGAAAGGGTTATTTACCATCATCAATGTCTCATCAAGGAAGCATTCTTTGATATCCTCTTCCTCGTCACGATGTCCGACTTCGTGTCTGAATAAATGATCTGCTACGATATTTTCTACTCCCTTTTCATCTTTGATTTCAATGTTGAATTCTTAAAGTAGGAGTACCCATCGAATAAGCCTAGTCTTGGCATCCTTCTTGGTGAAAAGGTAAAGCAATGTTGCACGGTCTGTAAACACAATAACTTATGAACCTAACAAATAAAAACAAAATTTTTCACAAGCAAATACCACTGCAAGAAATTCTTTTTCAGTAGTTGTGTAATTCAAATGGGCTCCTGTCAACATCTTGCTTGCGTAATAGATAGCATGTAACCTCTTTTCCTTCCGTTTACCTAGCACACACCCAACAACATGGTTGTTTGCATCACACATAATCTCAAATGGGAGTGACCAATTCGACGATGTCAGAATTGGTGTTGTTATCAGTGCCTTCTTCAACCTGTTAAACAAAATCAAACAGTTTTCATAAAAAATAAAGGCACATCTTTTACCAATAGATGAGCCAAAGGTTTTGCAATAAGGGAAAAATCTTTAATGAATCTTCTGTAAAATGCTGCATGACCAAGAAAAGCTCGGAAACCTTTGATGTTGGAGGGAGACGGTAGCTTTTCAATTACTTCTGTCTTAGCTCGATCCACTTCAATCCCTTTATATTAAATCTTGTGGCCTAACACAATTCCCTCTTAGGCCATGAGGTAAATTATTCCTGCATCTAGAAGTTTCACCACTTCCTTCTTTACAACTTCTTGCATATTCGGATTTAATCTTCGCTGTCTTTCTCTTACAGTTCTACAACCTTCTTCTAAGTTGATCCTATGTATTACCACATTAGGGCTAATCCCTCGAATATCAAAAATTTGCCGCCCTACAGCTTTCATCCTTTTCTTAATAGTCTCCACCACTTTCTTTTCTTGTTCACAGTTTAATTCATTCGAGATAATGATGGGTAAGGTGTGGTTCTTCCCTAAAAAAGTATATCGCAAATGAGCAGGTAAAGGTTTAAGCTCTAGAATTGGAGGATTAACTATAGAGGGTGGTGTAGGTGCACCAACCCTCTCTAATCTTTGAAGCTCCACTTCCTCATATGCATCCTCCTCCTTTTCACTTTCATCTGTGAGTTTTTCATTAAATTCATGGACTTTCTTAATATCCTTTACACATTCGTCTACCACATCAATTTTCATACACACATTTCCATTCATTGGTTTCTTCAAAGATTTTGTCATGTTAAACTCAACCTGTTCATCACCAAATCTTAATACAAGTTTCCCTTCATGTACATCAACTAGTACCTTACCAGTATTCATAAAGGGCCTACCCAGAATCAATGGACAATTCTTATTAGCTTCAAAATCTAACACAACAAAATCAACGGGAATTATAAACTTATCCACTTTTACTAATACATATTCCATAACTCCAAATGGTTTTTTAATTGATTGATCTGCAAATTGAATCAACATCGAAGTTGGTTTGACCTCTCCTAATCCCAGTTTCCTGAAAATAGACAAAGGCATCAAGTTAATACTTACTCCTAAATCACATAAGCATTTGGAAAATTCAAACTCTCCGGCAAAACATAGAATAGTAAAGCTCCCTAGATCCTGCAATTTTGAAGGCTTCTAACTTGAAATAATAGAACTGCAGCTCTCCATCAAAGTAATATCTGATTGTCTTCCCAAGTACGCTTGTGCGTGAGTATATCTTTAAAATTTTTTGCATATTTAGGCATGTATAGTTCAAAAAAATGATTTTTACTATTTATTAATTATCTATTGAGTTCTCAAACTCGACTCTGTTTATAAAAAAAAGGAAAGTTGATGACCGTAGTATTGCCTGATAAGATACCTATACTTCGAGAAAATAAAGCATCAGTAAGTTGACTTAGTTGTACCTCCAAGTTATGAATCGATGAGGCATGGTTCTTCACGATTTGATCAAAATTTCCCTCCATCCTCTTGTGATTCTTCTCTTGGCTTACATGCATCCTTTTATGATTCTCCTCTTGAGCTGCCAGTTTCGAATCAAACGTTTCCATAAATTTTTCCATTTTACTTTCCAATGATCCAATTCGATCTTACTGAAATCCTGGTTGTCCTTGTAATCTTTGCTGGCCACTTGCATTATTATTACTCCAAGAAAAATTCGGGTGGTTTTTTCAACCCGAATTATATGTGTTCGAGTATGGGTTATTACCTCACTTTGGCTGGCCTAGATAACTTATCTATTCAGTCCCATTAACTCCTAATAAGTAACAGTCTACTGAAATGTGGTTATTCTCCCTACATAGCTCACATTGTGCTTGCATTACCTTAGCTGCTAAGGTGGACCCCCCTTGCATGTTGTTTAACTGCTTCATCAAGGCTGTAATTTGAGCCTGCAACTAAATTGAGTCAATAGGTATCATACCTTTTTGTTCCTTTTATCCTTGTCTACTCCTCTCACTCGACCACATGTAGCTATTACTCGTCAACTCCTCTAACAAATCAAGGGCTGCTTCCACCGTCTTCCTCATTAATGAACCTTCGGCTGCTGTATCATATATGCCCCTTGTGCTCAAATTCACTTCATTATAAAATGTTTGAAGTAGGAATTCCTTCGGGAGGTTATGATAAGAGCAGCTCCTTTGAAGTTTTTTAAATCGCTTCCAAGCTTCGCAGAGAGATTCTCTGTCGCTCTGCTAGAAAATTGTTATTTCCTTTATAATCCTCGTCGTCTTTGTTAAAGGAAAGTATTTTGTAAGGAATGCTTCGGCAAGCTGCTCCCAAGTTGTAATCTGGCTTAGATTCAAAGAATTGTACCACGCTTTAGCCCGATCCTTCAACGTGAATGAAAATAATTGCAATTTCACTGCATCGTCAGAAATTCCATTAAATCTGAATATGTCATAGATCTCAAAAAAATTTGCGAGTGGTTATTCAGATCCTCATTGGATAAACCATAGAAATGCTTACTGTTTTAAAGAATGTTGAGTAGTGCTGGCTTTATCTCAAAGTTATTTTTTTGAACCAAACCCTGGCCTCATGAATCCATAAGTGTTATTTCTGGTTCTCCTTATTCTCCTTCTTCAGTCATATCTTGATATGAGAAGTTTAAACGCTTTGCCCTTCTTATTTCTCTTTCGTGCTTCTTAATGTCAGGGACTTTGTCTTCAATAACTTCTTTCGACCTCCGTGTGCTCCTTGTGTTCATGTACCTGCAAGTCCACAAGATAACGTATCAAAACTCTTAAATCAAAGTAATCTAAATTAAACAAGATGCCAAACAATCAATCCCAACAACAGCGCCAAAAACTTGTTGATGGATTGTAAAACCTATCTACTTGTTTTATGCTCAAAAATTGCAAGTGAACAGGTCATGACTTGTAGTTAGAAAGAGCAGATATTGATCCCACAGGGATTGATGCCCAAACACCACTTAATTTAGAAAAGATTTTGCTTAAGAAATAAAATTGTTTAATGCAATTAATCTAGAAAAATAAATTAAAATTATAAGACTAATGTAAACAATGGACAATACCGCAATTACAGAAAATCTGAATTCAAGGATTTAAATGCTAGAGATTACTTTTTCTTTATTCTGTCTCCCTCATATTTTATTGATTGAATTGTGTCTCATCCTGGATTTCTGAATGTACTGATTACCCTTTCTCAAGGTGTAACTATTTGTACCTAATTGAATTGATGGGAATCGATTGTAAGATCTCTTAACCTACCCAATGACTCTACTGATTCAACTAGTTATTACACTGTCCTATGCATGATCAATTGACTAATTAAGATCTCTCTTCTAATTATTTAATTGACATAATAATTGTTATTTTATAGGTCGCCAACTCTCGTTGTACAATCCCACATTATTTTTATCTCACTCACTCTCTCTATTTGTTGCAAGATGACAATTAAGAACAACAATTATCAAAGACACTTTATTCAATTCAATAAAACATGAGTTTTGACAAAATAATAAAAAAGCAATCCCTAATATGAAATTAGCCTAACATAGTCTCCATAACACTATCAACATTCAAATAATACATCTTTACAAAGAAAGGAAGAGATTAAAATGAAAGAATGTGAATAAGAAAACTCCTCCTCTTTTTTGCCAAAATCTGGAATTTTGGTGATGATGTGCTATTTTGCCCAATCTTAGTGATGATCCTTATTTTCAATCCTTCCTTGATGCTCCAAGCATGTGTTCTTCACTAAGGGATGGTCTTTCTATAGGTGGGTGTTGTCTCTCCTAAAAATCGAGGCTTAATGATGTTTTTATAGTTCAAAAATCCTAGGTTTAATGAAGCCTCGCAGATTGTCTCGGATTACAATTGCCACACCTGTGAAATCTGCATGATTCCCACTAGCATGGAAATTACAAGAAGAAACCTCCTCTTGTGATTTCCCATGTCTGCAGGAATTTGCATGATTCCCACAAATGTGAGAATTGGATACATATGTAATCGTCTTGTCTTCTCTTCTATACTCTCGTTTTCATCCTCCAACTTGCTTCCTCTCCTTTCCTACACAAAAATAAGCAATTCTTACCCTCAATTAGCATCCAACATACAAGAACACAATGGAAATTAAACTTAATGAAAACATGAAAACTAAATCCTAAACTAGAGGGATAAGCAACCATTATGTAAGAAAACATATGCTAATTACCTATAAAAAATGTATCCTAATGCACTCCTATCAAGTTTCATAAGTTGTGCCAATTTCCATTATAAAGAAGGCTTGAATTTAGCTTCTTATAGGCTCCTCCCCTTCAAGAAATAATAGTTAATCCATTTAATCCATATATAATTCTTGATCTCTATAAGTCTAGCTTCTTCATTATTGCCATTATGTTATCTAGACTAATTAGGATGATTCCCAAGACCCCTTCAACTTTTGGTTTGCACTCCTTCAATTTCACCTTAGCTAGACCTTTTCAGTTTCTAATTCCCTTCCATAGAAAATTCCTCACAAATTTTTATAATGTTTTTATTACCCATTTATAAATAAAGATATTATATGAACAATAGATGTGTATGGAGTTTAGTGCAATTTTGATCAATACAAATTTCCCCACCTAAAAGAGATCTTTTTTAAACAAATTACCTAATCACTACTAAAATTTCTCAATAGGGGTTAACAATCTCTCAAATGGAGTTTCTTAATGGAAAAAGACATGCAAAGATAGATGAGAGGAGGATTTTTGATTGTCCAACCCAATATGGCTGCTAGTCTCTCTACTATTTGATCTGCACTTCTTGATACTATCAAGTGGTTTTTACCTATATTGATAGTTAAGCTAGATAGTTCTCTACGAAAATGAAGAGCTTTGATTTAGACATCTACTTCTCTTTCCTTATTAAGAGGTAGAAGGTTATTAGTGGACACTAGGCTAACAATCCAATCTTTCCATTTAATGGAATGCTTAATCAACCTTTTTAGGGCTTCTATATATAAAATGACGATGTAAGGGGAGATGGGTTCCCATTATCTCAAACTTGTCCATTCCTTAAATAGCTTAGTAGTGTCCCCAATCATTAAGATGTTGAATGATGGTGTAGTGATAGAAAATTTATCACATCTAGTAGTTGTATAATAAATTCCCAGCTAATTATTTCATAAGCTTTGTGGAAATCCATTTTCATCACATAATCCTTAGGAGCCCTTAATCTTGAATTTCCTTTAAGAATCTCCTAAACATTGTCCCACAAATTCTTACTTACATAAATTCTTGTATAACCTATCTTTTTTTCTTTTAGTTATGATTTCATCCATTAATAGAGGTCTAATGATATGCTTAACCCTTATATAGATCAATATTCTAAATATACATGGTGCATTTTAATCCTTAAAGGTTCATTCTCAATCTTAGTTTTATCCATGCTAGTTCCATCTTTCATAGTTAAAGAAAGATGGGGTATGCTATATACCAAGGCCCTTACTCAATGATCCTCTTGGCATCTACTTCTGTGGATATTTTGACTAAGAAGTTGCTATCTTCAGATAAAAGTACCTCCACCAATCCTCTAATATTAAAAGTACCTTCACAATTCCTCAAATCCTCTAATATTTGAGTGACTATGATTAAACTACTAGAAAAAGGGGATGTTTATTGATGAAGAAAACCAATCCTATGGAATTCAAAATTTTTGAACATGCTTTAAACATAGCTACATCAGGTAAAACTAATAGCCTATCACCTCATAAGTTGGTGGAAAGTATTTCAAGTAGGCATCGGAGGTGTTCCCCTTACAACTTGCTTCTAGTACATCCTAAGATGATGATTTGCTTATTTAAGTATTCTAGCATGTTCCTTCAAAGTTAGGGCATGATTAGATCATGTTCTAATTTCAAGAGTAGACTTAGATACAAATACTGAGGAAAAGGGCAGAATGCTTAAAAGAGCTAAAGGAGTTTAGGTTATGAGAATTGATAGTTATCTATGAAAGGTTTAGATATAAGGGAAAAGGGCGGCAAACTGTGAAAATTAGTTACTAAAAGCATAATAAAGGGAGGCATGATAATTTAAGTGTTGGGAAAAGACTCCTGTGATTGTAGATACTATTCTAGTATAGAGTCACTAGAGTTAAACACTAGGGGGAGGCAAGGAAGCCATTAGGGAATAATTGGAGGTTAAAGGATGAAGGATCTTCATGGGAAAGATCAAAGGATAGGGAGAAACCTAAGGAGAATGTAACAGGCACTATGAAAGGAATAATAAACAACGGGTGGAAGAGAAAGGGTATTAAGCTTAAGGGGTTTTTTGAAGGTTGAACTAATATAAAGGAGGAGAATATTTTGATATAGAAGTAAAACCACTTGATAAAACCTACCAAATTCCCCATGAGCTTGTAGCATTATGCAATTTGCCTCTTTTAGTTGTAGATTGGCATTAGTACCTGCTATTGGGTTTAAGCCTTTGAGCACCAATTTGATTTCGGAGAATTTTTTGACACATTTGAAGGTCTTGCTATCCTGAACCTCATAAAATAAACCTTTTCATATTACTTCTTGAATTCCCTCTAACTTTGTTAAATAATTGTTAAATCTGAAGGGGAATATTTTGTTTTTCCTTAATAATAGATTTTGGATGATGAAAGAGTGATATGAGAGCCTAGGATTACAAACTTTGCTTTAGTTTCTAAGAAATGAATCCACAAGCTTCATTTACTAAAGACTTATCTAATTTTTTTCTAATAAGTAATTTGGATGAGTGTTTATTGGTCCATGTGAAGAAGTATACCTCTATTTTCAAGTTAGTTAAAGTCCTTGAATAATTCCTTAACCTTACATTGAAACCACCTAAAACCAACAATGCCCTTAAACTGAAGAATGAATGCTTGATAGTTCGCTCCATAAGGTATTCATTTGAATGGAGAAGTTAGAGCCATAAAGATAAGTGACTATTGTCTTTTATTTTCTTTGATGAAATTCACAGATATATGTATGAGTTGGTCGCCAGAGTCTAATACTATTGCTATCACCTTCCTATAGTCCACATCTATAATGATCTACCTATAATGATGATGACTATGATTTATTTTGGTCTCCCAAAGTTTTCAACTTTGTCACCCTCTCGTTATTCATTTTGGTCTCCAATATACCTAAACTGCCCAGTTTCTTTGTGTTAATGTCATTTTTTGAGATTTATTTTATTGAATCTTAGTTGAAATTTTATAACTTATGTTTAGAGTTAATGTATTTCTTATTTTGCATATTTAAGTGTTTAGTCGTATGTCGACCCAGATAGAGAAATAGAATGTGAAACATGCCACACATATGGTTTTGTGTAGTGTTCATGTTAAAATATTCCCCTAGTGTTTCTCCCATAATTGTTCACCTGTAAGAAAGGACTAAAAAGTTATAGGATGTACCACTTTTCAACACACCTCATACATGGTAGGTTATAGCCCCTATGTTCTTGAACATGCCTGCAGGTAAGTGCAACATAGCACCATACTGACAATGAGTTTAGGAGACAAAAAGAAATAGAGTAGATTACATTTCAACATCGAACCTACATGCCCCCATATAAAACCCTTGTTCATACCTAGCTTTTGTGCATTTAATTCAAACAACATAGCCCTATGTTATTACTGTATAACTCTTATGTTCTACCAAACATCCCATTGTGGACTTCCCATTACCTTTATTCATTAGACATGCCCTCACGTAAAACATGTCCCCATGTTTTGTAACCACTACATAATATTTCCAAGACCATGTCTTGTTATTTCAATCCACTTCACTCACCTGTTTTTTGACAAAATTTCAACTTCCATTTAGGTTTTTAGATAGATGGATCCTCTAAGCCCTATACAACCATATTTAGTGCAGCTTAGCACTTACTTTCAATTTTTCTTCACCATATTTTGAGTGTTATCTAAGTATTTTTCTCCTATATCTTAATTCCATTATTTTGGTGCAATACATTTTATTTAGAGTTCCAAATTATATTTTATGCTTATATTTGACTAAATATCCATTATTCGTGAATTTTTAGGTGCAAGAGAAACGAATTAGATGAATTATGAATTATATTTGTTATTTATGGTCGAAGAAGCTTACATGAGTTATTTTGGTTGCTTGAATGCATTTGGTTTATAAAATTGGTTGATTAAGGTTCTAGGATTAGGATAAAAGACATAGTTTTTCATGGCCATATCCTTCATTAGGTTGAAGAAGCTTATGTGAGTTATCTCTAATGTAATTGGAAGGAGTTGATTGTAACCGTAGAGATAGGATAACATAAATCTTCTAAATTATGGTCAAACTTAATAGAGGGACTTGCAAATTAGTAAAGTAATCCTATTAACTTTAACCTGAGTAACTTCGTTGAAAACCTTAGGATTAGTTGTTATTAGATTCAAGGTCTTCTATTAACATATCATAGGAATCTCTATGGTCTAATAAATCAATAAAACAATTGCATAATAAAAGATCAATTTGTTAAGGATTTTAGGGAAATTTGAAACCTAGATATTAATTTTCTGATATTAATAGTTTACTAAAACTTTCCTTGGTTCTCTAATTCAATCTTACTACCCATTTATTTTACTTGCTTAGTTTTATTTTTTTAAAACTAAAAATTGAAACTCAAATTCGTAGACTAAATAATAGGACAACCGTAATTACTAGTACTCATAATCCTCATGGGATTGACCCGTGCTTGTCAATACTAGCTATAGTTACATCGTGCACTTATGATTAATTCAACATTGACTAACTTAGAAAAATTCAATCAACAGCCTAACCCTAAGAACATATTACAGCCCTAGGTGGCAAAAAATCGAAATCAAAGTACCAAACCTTCCCATCAATGTGAAAGAAGTAAGAGTGTAAAACTAGTTTTTATTTTAGTTTGGCTTCTAGTTTGTACTTTTTATTTTGTATTGAGGTATGTATGGTTTGTATGTGGAAGAAGTAACAGAGTAAGGAATATTTTTTATTTATTCTCTTTATGTAGTTTTATGTGGCTATAATTAATTCATCACTTTCATTTCTTCTAAATTTTTTAAATTTCTACTAAATCCTTCATGGGGTAATATAAGGGATTTAGTATAATCCTCTGTATATGAACCTTACTAATAGAACTAATAAGATTCAATATCAATACTAGAGGATATAGGATCATTCTATAGAATATAGTTTGTTTCAACACCATGAACACAAAACAAACAAAAAATATGAATCACTACACTATAGACGTAGGAGGGATTGGGAGTGATAGAATCCTTTAGTTTTGATTGCCAGTAGAAAACTAGATAAGATCAAAGTTTTAATAGAAACTTAAGAAAGAGCACTCTAAAAGATGGAAAAAAAAAAGCTATCTAAATGCTTTTATTAATAATAACATAATCTATCAATTATAAGTATCCTTAAATCTCTTATACGGATGAAACCCTTAAACAAGAGTTTAAAAAGGAAGTAAATACTAAAAAAAACAAACCCTATTTAATTATAGAATAAATTTGGTTCTTGTCTTGGATAACAATTAGCACCAATTTTATTCTGGAAAAAAGTACATAAACTAAAAATGAGTCTAGTGTCAGTTATGTTTTGAAATTCAATGTCAATTTCAGCGTCAACCTCTCTCTAATAGCTCTTACTTTCTCCTCAACTTCCTCTATACCTTTTAACTCACCATATATCTAATAATCACAACCTATTTAGTGAAGAATGTATACTTATTCAAATTAGCATAAAATTTTTCTTGTCTAAGCATATGAAAAAGCTTTTTTAAATGTTAAATATGCTTATCCATGCTCTAATGCTAAATATTCTTGATGGAAACCTAGCTAAGGACATGCAAAGGATGGTGCAATCTAGTTCAACATATTTCAAGGATCTGTTATACATTAGTGGAGGTTTAATAACTTAGCCTAAAGCTCAAAGGATGAAGGAAGCTCTTAATGGACTTACTGAAGATGTTTGGGCTAAACAAGCTACAATAGAAGCTGATTTGGACTTAGAGAGGTCAATTAGCCCTGTCACCTTAATTCAAGCATTAAATAGGCCTATTTAGTTGTTTATTTGACCTAATCTAAAAAGTATATTATTTTAATGATTTCAGGAGATCTCTAGCTAATTTTAAGGTGCCTAAAAGTCCATTTTCTATATTTGGCTTTTAAGAGTCAATTTTTAAAAGCCTTTCTTAAATGTTAGGGATTTCCTTATTTTTATAAGTAAATCATTGCTAGAAGATAGATTAGGGTTTTTTTTAGCCTATATAACTGTCATCTTTTGTAAAAGAATGCATATTGGAATTTTTATGAAATTGGCGAGGTTATTCACTTTGTTGGTTCTTCATTGAATGAAACTTATTAAGGTTATTCCTTGTGGTGTTCATTTAACTTATCACTCTCAATCTCTTCTTTTCTAGAGTGTCGTGTCAATTTTCTTCTTTTATAACTTTGATTTGTGTTTGTCTAAACATTGGTCAAGGTTTTTCTTGGAAAACAAAATTGATTTAGATTTCGTAGAAATTCCTTTTCAACAACTTATTCCTGGGTTCCTAGATCTTGATTTACAAGATTAACATCAATTCTCATCCATGGTCTTGCTATAGATAAGAACATAACTCAAGTATACTACCACAAACTGGCATAAAAATTTAAGTAAAATATATTTCATTAATCATAAGAAAGTACTAAGTGAATTAGTTAAGCTAAATTTCATTACTAATTATTCGTATAATCCATGTTCAGTTTTTTAAAAAATTCCACTCATCTCCTTCATAACCCTAATTTAATAGTACCATAATTTTAAACCAATCTTAGAGAATAAACAAACACCAAATGACTCATCAAGCATGTCACCTAATCTAGGAAAAGAATGCCATTACTTTATAGTAATTTTTTGATGATGTGATAGTCCTAACATATTTTCCATGTTCCATAATTAGTATTAGTAAAATAGGAACATTAGATGGGCTTAGACTCTCCTCATATAGCTCTTCTTGAAAACCTCGTTCATTTGCTTTTGTATCTCCTTGACAACCTTTAGATTTGTCCCATAGGTTATTATGTTTATAATTTGTGCACATAGAATGAAGTTGATTTGGAACTGAATCCCTTGCTTATATGGTAATCCACTTAGTATATGTTTTCGGAAGATATCCTCAAACTCCTTCAAAAGAGACACAACATCACTAAGTAAAGTAACATTAGCATTAATTTCATGAGAAGCAAAAGATCTTTAAAAATAAGAAAAAGCATTTGACACTTTTTCAAGATTGTATCTCTCAAATCCTCCACTCTTGCTACCAAGTTCACACTTTTTTCCCTTATGTTTATCTCTTCTTTTTTCTTTGTCTAATAAGTTTGAAATTTCTACAGGTGCTTGCTTTCATTTCTTTCTCCTCACTCTTTTGCTTGATCTCATATATCTTAAGTTAGTCATTATATATATGCTTTAGTGATAATGGAGAAAGAGTTGCAATATATCATAAACACATTTTATTTTTTATTAGTCATGCATGGCCTTTTGATCAAATTTCTAAGGACATCATAAAAGAATGTGTCTTACTTATATGGGTAATATATTGTACAAAACCTCATCCTTGTACCTTCCAATTGTAAAACAAAGACCATCACCTACTTTGTTATCCTAACCTTCTAACTCTCATTCAACTATTGTAGATTGCAAGGTTTAGGGTGTTCGGTGGCTAGAGAATTTTCCATTAACTTCACACTAGCAGCATTAGCATAACGTGCCTCATCTACAATCATGTTGCTCACTTGTTCCATGATGGCACATCTAGTATTAAAAAGGTATTTCCTTACCTTATTCACTTTATCTTCCATTACTTGCATGCTCAACACCCTCTTAGTGACTAGCTTCCTTCCCACCTTTGATCTCTCAATGCACTCCTTGTCACTAACATCTTCTAAGTATTCATTTCATTCTTTGCCTCCTCTTCACTCTTGAATAAATACTCGTCATCCTCTCTTATCATTAGCACTCTCTTATTAGGATGTTAGGATGTTATATATCCTCTCCAAGCAATTAAAACACTTTATGTCTTAACTTTCTCTTTACTAGTTGCCTGCACTTTTGACATAGTTACTTCATACTAAGGATTTGGATCCTTATTCTCCTTTTCAATCCAAAGTTTTTCTCTGTGATGAAGAACTTGAACCAGAAACACTAGAAAGATAAGTAGGCCTCTTTTTGACCTAAAAGTTTTTCTCTGTGATGAAGAACTTGAACTAGAAATGTAACACCCTCTCACCGTAGGGTACGTACCGGGACGCCCGTAGGTCATTCCGATACATATCTTATGATAAAGGAGCGCTACGTGCAATCACTACAATACTCCACATGGCATCATATGAATTTGAATAATTAAAGCAGTAATTGTAAAT
>JANZXR010033909.1:0-14226 GCA_027575705.1 Erythroxylum echinodendron | reverse complement strand
TAATTTGAGTTGATTGAATACTTGAGGGCAAGTATTGTTCAAGTGTGGGGAGTTTTGATAACTTGCATTTTGTGCATGTTAATTGTTTGTGTTTTATGTTCTTTTGATATGCTTTTGTGATATTTTGCTTGCGTTTCTATGGTAATTCGTGTCTTTGTATGTTCTAGGTGATGAAATACCAAAGTGATGCAATTTGGAGTGAATTCGGCTAATCTGGAACTGGAGAGGATTTCAACATGACCATGTTTAAGGTGACGCAAAGCTGGCAGATTGCTACCTGCAAATTTTGACTTAATTACCTTAGGATTTGGGCCTCAATGACATAGCCCTTTTTGCTGATGAAGTCAAGTTGTCTTGTAACTCATGGAGCCTTATTTTGATATTTAATTGGGCCATACTTTGTTTATTAAAAAAAGAAAAACTAGACCATTATGAGGGGCCCACTTCATTTATTGGAAGAAAGAAAACCTAGACTCAATTTGGAGAGACACGAGAGAAAGTGGACAGTGGCAACTTTTAGGGAGGACCATCTTTAGACTCAATTTTAGGGGTGAAGTGATGGCGGTGGCAATTTGGAAAAGAAAAACGTTATTTTACAATCACTTTGGAAAAAGGCTGGCGGCATCACTTTGAGAAAGGAACGTAGTTTACATTTAGCTGGGGAAGTGGACGACGGCACAAACATTATTTTAATTATAGATCAAAAGTATAATTTTTCCTATAACATTCCACAAAAAAAATCTAAGCTATCAGTTATTGTTGTCTATGATATAATTTTACGCGTTAATGTTGACAATATAGTACTTTTTGTATTATAAACAATACTATGATAGGTTTATATTAGTTATGTATAACTAAACCACTAACCAATTTGATTATTATGTGATATGAAAGCTTAACAATATAGACCCATTAATCATCGAGGTGACTTTTGTAATTTAAAATACTTTTTCTTAATTGAAAAACATTATCATCATAGGACGTTCCATTTTATTCGAAATCATTCTTAGAGAGTTTAGCTATAGAGAAGCCTTCTTCTATAGGGAGATTACTTAAAAAGTGAATAAAAAACTGTTTGGTTTCTATCATCAAGCACTTTAAGCCTTAAAGACTAAACCAGACTTGACCATTTGAAGGCTATAACTAGCATGAAAAAATTGAAGATATTGTCTCAACAATATCATAAGGATTAAAGAAAAAAAACTACTTAAAGTAAGAACTAAAAGGTCATATAAGTTTCTACTCAAGGTCAAATTGCAGACTATATTAAGGCTCAAACATTTCTAAGATAAAAATTTTTAAAGTTAACAGAAATCAACATCATTATGTTAGGAAATTGAGCCAGGATCTGATCCTAGCTACAGTAGAATAATTATGAATTTTTTCACAAATTGGTTTCCTGAAAAATAACTTCTTTTTAATTCTATTAAATGATTAACACGTAATTATAATAAAGCATGAATTGAAATTTGTATCTTATTTCAAAGCTTGATCCTTATTTTGTCACATCCCTTAAACCTTTTTTTGAAATTGATCTGTCTCAACTACTATAGTTGTACAAATGTCCTGCTTCTAACGGTGATAACTTGCATTTTGTGCATGTTAATTGTTTGTGTTTTATATTCTTTTGATAGGCTTTTGTGATATTTTACTTGTGTTTCTATGGTAATTCATGCCTTTGTATGTTCTAGGTGATAAAATACCAAAGTGATGCAATTTGGAGTGAATTTGGCTAATCTGGAACTGGAGAGGATTTCAACATAACCATGTTGAAGGTGACGCAAAGCTGGCAGATTGCTACCTGCAAAATTTGACTTAATTACCTTGGTATTTGGGCCTCAATGACACAACCCTTTTTGCTGACGAAGTCAAGTTGTCTTGTAACTCATAGAGCCTTATTTTGATATTTAATTGGGCCCTATAAACAAAAGAAAATCTAGACCATTATGAGGGGCCCACTTCATTTATTGGAAGAAAGAAAACCTAGACTTAATTTGGAGAGACATGAGAGAAAGAGGACAGCGGCAACTTTTAGGGAGGACCATCTTTAGACTTAATTTTGGGGGGTGAAGTGACGGCGACAGCAATTTGGAGAAGAAAAACATTATTTTACAATCACTTTGGAAAAAGGTTGGCGGCATCACTTTAAGAAAGGAACGTATTTTACATTCAGCTGGAGAAGTGGACAACGGCAACAACTTTGGAGATCAGAACGTTAGACAATCAGCTGGAAGGAAGGTAACAATAGCAGCAGCACTTTAGGAGAAATCACGGTTCTTTCACAATCAGCTCCAAGATTAGAATAGAACAGTAGCAGTAGCTTTTGTGGATGGAAAGAAGCAACCATTCTCAATCAGTTTTATCTTTTAATATAGTTATGCGTTGCTAACTTTTAATCTAGACAAGGTACCTTACGTTTGATTTATTTAGTTTGTGAGACTCCTTTAATTTAATTATTTTTGTTTTGATTTATTTAGTTTGTGAGACTCCTTTAATTTAATTATTTTTGTTTATCTTTTATGTTTATTTAATCTCCGTGCTTTAATCGTTTTATTATTGTCGGGTTTGTTGATTAATGAGGCCTGTTAATTGATTGACTTGGTAATAAATTGCCGAATAGATTAGTTAATCCGTGATTGATATCTATCGAAGTGGCGAATTAATTTCAATTTAAAAATTAATGAGATTAAATAATTTAGTCTAAATAGATTACGACTTTTCCGATTTTATTGACTAAGACAAAGGTCCATTAGAACCTACTGCTACCATAGGTTATATTCTGCGGAGCTTTACTCGGGAATAGTCTAATTGGTTAGGATAATAATCTGCGGAGCTTTACTCAGGGTTATCAAATAATTACAAATGGATTGGTTGCTGTTCATTGTCTGCTATAACTTTGTCCATAAGAATGAACGAAATTTATATTTTTGAGTCTATGATCGAATTACAGTATCAAACGGGATAGTACCTTGGCTAGGCTTTTCTTTATTTTGTTTTCAATCTTTATTTTTAATTTCTTTCTGCATGATTTCGTATTCTAAAATTAATCATCTCCAAATCAATTCTTTTTATTATTATTTTATTTTATTTTATTTTATTTTATTTCACACAAATAAACAATTACTACATTGGTCTATGTGGTTCAACCCTATTCACCACTTCACTCGCTTAAGTGTTCTAGAGTGGGAATTTATTTTTGCTGGTTTGACACGCCATCAAACGGTATCCACAAAATGGGTTAAGTGAACTTTGTAACTTTTATAGAGAGGGATAAACAAGAAGCGCTAGCTCCATTAGAGCCTAAGCCTATTTATAATAGATTTTGGATATTTTAGTAATTTGATTGAAATTAAATTCTAATTTCAATTAAATTTTAATTAGAATTACAAATAATTCTAATTAAATATGAATAATGCCCTAGTAAGATCCAATATTTAATATTGATCCTTATTTATTAAATATCTCATATTAATCATAAAGTTTATCAGACTTTACAATCAAGTTCATCTTAATTAAAATATCTTTGCTGTCTTCAACCTATTCTTTATGTGAGATCCATAAAGTTCCCAAATACATTGACAATTATTATAAATTATAATTATAATTCATAATTAGAATTAGCTAAATTAAAACTCCTTTTAATTTATCTTTAACTCTCTAATTAAAAAATTTATAACCATAGATCAACATTGACCTCTAGCAATGCATCTTTAGGAATGTTAAAGCAGTTTCAACTAACTTTTTCGTGCATGATTTTTTATTATAATTCAATCATTTCATCATACAATGTTCTAATTAGACATAGAGCATTAAATTAATGTCTACTTAATTTTAAGTCCAATCATATTAGTTCTCTGTTATTAGCTATTGAATTAATCAATGGTATTTGTAAACTATTTACAAAGCATCATTTCACCTTGACCAAATATTTACTTAATCAATATTAATTGAGAACAACGGAACATTCTTTCTAATTACTTTAAGGTGATGAATCATATCTTGATCACACAACTATCTCCATATAGTTCATGCTACATCCAATGACTACCGATTAAATGACCTATGATTAAGTAGGTTATAAGTAGTATCAAAACATAACAATCTTTATATAAGATAACATTGGTAACCTCAAGACAAAGGACCACTCATACAATCATCACAATGAGAATTTCCATAGACTTATAAGTAATGTTCCAAATGGATTTCTTATATCGGGTCTATTTGGTGAACTTATTCTCTAACAAGCACCCATGTTTAAGTATCTCTATTCTTTAGAATATGAGATTGACTACTTCCTTTATAAGGTAAAATATAATGTGTACTAGTCTTTTTGCGTTCTATTAATGTCCAATCTTAATAGAACAATGACTAGAAACCTTTAAGGATAATATATAAATGTAATATGAATCTTATAATTATAATCTCAATTTAATTTTATTTGCAATGTATAATTATCCCATAGGCTTTATCATATACATCTAAACGTGTACAAGATAAATAATGCCTTTAAATAATTGTCACTTAAACTACAACCAAACTGATTGGTTGTAGGGCATAAACTAACACGTTGTGCACCTATAACAAAAAAGTAGTTGATAGAAAGAATATGGGCTTATCAAGTGCCTTAAAATTTCTTCAATGAGAAGTTACTTAGAGGTTTTATGGCTTTAAATCATTAATTTACAGTGGCTTTCTTAACTAAAGATTAAAGAGTTGCTCATATTTTTGGGTTTAAAATGGATATGGATGCCATTTTTTTAATTAAGTGAACAATTTACTTTATGCTCTTTTTTATCTATTGGTTTTTGTTACTGGTCTTTGTCCACTTTGCTTTATATGATTTTCTTAAATTTGTACATATACATATAGATAATTTGAAACTAACTTTTATGGATCTCTGCTAGGTCATTATAGTTTAAAATTGAAGCAATTATAAAGACATACATCCAAACTTACAAAAAGCTCACCTAATCATTATAGTATTTTCTTTTGTTATGTTTATGTTGTTAAGTTAATGAGCAAGCAGACGAACTTAATAAAAGATTTCCGATTTTATATATAT
Source organism: Erythroxylum echinodendron (assembly GCA_027575705.1). Classification (NCBI taxonomy): domain Eukaryota; kingdom Viridiplantae; phylum Streptophyta; class Magnoliopsida; order Malpighiales; family Erythroxylaceae; genus Erythroxylum; species Erythroxylum echinodendron. Next base: position 9,164 of record JANZXR010033909.1, on the reverse strand, counting down.
AATAATAATGTTGTTAGTTTATGTCTTTACAATCAATTAGTTGGTTGCAAATTTAATGAATGAAATTATTTAATTAAAAAGGCATTATCTATCTTTATATATTATGTTAATTACATTTAATGTTTTAATATTAAAGGCGAAATCCCAAGAATACAACAACAATAACAATAACAACAATAATCATTATTAAAAACGGCCTACTTTATTATTAAGACATACATGATTCCAAATTCATTTAATAGTTTCATTATTGGTAGTCAACTACTATCATGATGTGAAACTCATCATCACCTTAAAGTAAACTCCTTTACTTACATGGAGATAAATCACAACACTACAGTCTAAACCATAATCAAGCGACCAACTTAATTATTCAACCGTGAATCAATTAATTTAATTCTAATAACATACATGTTTCCCATACATCTCTATGTATATGTATATTACTTACAAAAGAACCTCGGTACCTTATAACTAGATATATAAAGCTCATAAAAACCAAACTATTTTGTTTTATTAATAATAAATATTTTTATTACAAAAGTAACTGGAAAAAAATTAAGTTAAAAGTAGATACACTTGCTTTCCAGGACATTATATTTACATAACTCCATAATAGGCCATGTCCTCGGTAAATTCAAGGAGAGGTATGTAATTCTTGATCACCTCCCCCTAATTCTTCTTTGGCCTTCTTTTTTTTTTTACAACCTCCAAGCACAATCTCCCCGCATCTTCTCACTTAAGCATCTGAGTGTCTCCTCTTAACATGTCCAAACCACCTAAGCCTTGTCTTTCTTAATTTTTCAATAATATTAGCTATATTTAATTGGTCTCTTACCACTATATTCATGACCTTATCTTTTCTAGTAAGGTTGCACATCTAATGTAGCATCCTCATCTCTGCTACCATTAGCTTATGATTATGCACCTATGCAATGGGCCAATATTGCTTCCTATAAAGCATGACCAACCTAATCATTAAATGAAAGAATTTTCCATTAAGCTTAACTGGTATCTTCTGGTCACCTAATACTCCTAATGTACTTTTCCACTTAAACCATCCTGATCTGATACGGTGGACTATGTCATCATCAACCTCTCCATTCTAGGGAAATTTACCATATAATAATTACTGTGTAATTAAAATTATAATGTGATCATAATTATAAGATTCAATTTGAAGTTATATATTATACCCAAATTGTTCCTCATTGTAGTTTCATCAAGACAGGATATTGATGAAATAGTGATAGTGCGTGTCGAGTGCACTGTAAAATTTTGCCTAATTTTGTACACTAAAATTTGTAGCTACGGTGACTTAGGATCGAATCCATAAGGAATGTTGGGTTAATTTCCATAACAAAATTAATTGATGCAAGGAAAATGCAAAAAACGGGGTTTTAGATTTTGATCAATTTAGAAAATCAAAGTAAACTATCGAAAACAAATTAAAACAAGCAACAAAAAATGATTAAAACGTCGAATATGAGTAAGGTTCAGTTCTAAGGTCAATCTCGACCTCAACATGATCAAGCATATTCCATCATCCTAATGTCTTTACAACTCTCTTCAGACTATTGATCTGAGACTAATAAAACACTTTACTAATCTTGGTTTTCCCTTCGGTTGTGTTTAATCAAGATACAATCTTTAATTAAAAATAACTACCGAATAACCTAGGGTATGATCTCTATATTCAATTTGACGACCAGATTACAAAGTAGAAAATGATTAATATAGGCAGTAACCTCACACATTTGGGTTATCCAATCTAAGTTATGTTATTCCTAACTATTTATGATCATTAGATGCTACTAACGAATATTGAATGTAAAAATTATGGATTATATTTAACATTATAGTAATAGGTTCAAAATAGAACAATCATAATAATGTATTCTGATCATCTATCTGAAACTCGATTCAATCAATAGAAACAACGCAACAATACGAAAAGAGATTACAACGTTGATAGGATGAAATAGCTTAACTGTGATTTGACGTCGATATCCCCATGAACCAACATTGGGACATCTACCCCTCCATCCTCTCCATAGGTCTCCAAGCTTTATCCAAGAACACTTTTGTTTCTATAGAAAACCAAAAAGAAATGAGAGAAAATGTTTTCAGTTAGGTCTATTCACTTTCCTTTACAAAATTGAAAAGGTTTATGGGTCAGCTCCTTTACTCCTCTTTCAGCCGACACGCTGACATTTATTATGATAAAACAAATAGCTTAAAAACCGTATGAGATGAAGCTTAATCGAAGAGAAGATGAGTCATCTGGCAGCTCCACTTGCTTCTAAATTGAAGGAGACAAAAATGGAGTTGTCTTCGTTCTTTTTTTTGCACGTTTATTTTTCACCCACCACTAGCCTCCATTTTCTTTATTTTCCTTTTTCTACACCCAACATCTTACTTCCCTTTTATTTCTTCCATGGCTCTTCCCAAGACTCATGAGGTAGCTAGGTTAAAAATTAGATAAAATGGACAAGTGTTGCATTTTCTCCTAGCCTCCTATTCTAGCTCTTCCACGTTTTTATTCTACTACCTTCTAGCAACCCTCACACACTCATATTGTTTTACTCAGCCTAAACACCCCCATATCTCTTTGTGTTTCTTCTACTTTAAACATGGAATGATAGCTGGTAACACACGTGACACATGTGCAATCCTATAGAGTCCATGCATCATGCTTTTACTCTCTAAACACAACCTTTTCTTAGCAGTCGACAACTGCACCTTTCCTTCATCTAACTATCTTGCATTTTCAAGTCTCCTGTACTTGTCCAAATGTAGCTGAAGCACCACAATCTCTTTATATCTTAAATGTAATGATTTGATGTGGAATGGACATATGGTATGAAAAGAAACATACCTTGCATGCATTTCCCCTCATCATTGTTTCTCATTCATGTCAAATGATCTTATGGTCGTAAGGGTAATCATTTTTCTCCAAACATCCTAGCTTTCACATCATTTTCTTTATAATAATAGCTAGGTTAAAAGAAATGGGATAGCCATGAGGCAAGGTTCACTCTTCATTTATATACTCTATCATGTCTCTTCTTCTTGTATTCTTCTTCTTCTTCAATAGAGTGTGCAAATTCAATAGATGACTTCAATGAACATGCTTTCGAGTCACTTTAGCTCCTTTACTTCCTAAATGTACCTATAACTAAATATGGCTAAAGTGACTATCCTAAGCATTTCTAAGACATTAATCACTAAGTGTACCATATCAAATGAATCAAAATTTAAACACATATCTAGTTCTCCCATACTTAGCTTTTGATCGTCTTATGACAAATTGTCAAAATCAAAATCACAAACTAAAACTTTTACTCATTTTCCATATTTCATAAGAAGACATAACTATAAGTAAAGATGAATGACTTTCAAAACCTAAAGCGATAACTCAACATTCAAAGCTTCTACTTATGATTAATTAACATTCATTACCCTTAGAAACAGAGTGATCTAGAGGTAAACTTGGACAAAAGGTTATTAAACAAGATATTTCCACGGGTACACTCAAACACCATTCATAATCACAACGGTCCATAACTTTTCACATCATTTTATTTCTCCACCACTAAAAGTCACATGCATAATCATGAATCAAAAGACTTTTCTAGGGTTGTAATGTGGGTAAGGGTATGGTGGGATGTATTTTGGGTAATGTAGTATAAAATTCATTAAGTTATGAAGCGAAAGTAACGCTCAATGAGATATCAAATGCACAAGTTAATATTCATTCAAAACTGGGTACCGTCGTCCATAAAGAATACAACAACAATTTTTCATTACTCAATATATAAAAACACCTGATCAATATAACTTAGGGAGGATAAACTATTAATTAACAACATTTCAGAACAATTGTATTTCCTCCTTGATACTTTTATTCAAACTCACTTTTTGTTCTTTTTTCTTTTCATTTTAAAATAAAAGTGATAGAAGTTACATCAACATAGGATTCATAACATGGAATTTTAGTAAATATAATTAATCCACGTGTATGTATAACCCCGCATTTAGGCTTTTATACAATCATATTCATCAAAATTGACAAATGCTTCACTGGCTTTAAGATTTAGGTAGGGCATTTAGTTAGGTGCATGTAATGTGGTTTATACCAAAGAAAAGGATAGTAAAGCTCAAAGGGGGTTGGCAAAGGAAAATTCACATAGTTGGGTAGGCTATTTGGCCAGTGTAGCTCGAAATCAACAAAGAATGCCTAATCATTTTCATAAAAATGCATGTGATAAAAATGTGGTCTCAAATAGAAAATCAAGGCAAAGTAAGGATGTATATGTCATGAAGGTCTCACGTAATAAACAAAATAGTGAGACTGATATAGATGACTCAGTCTAATACGACTCAAAACCTCACTGGTTTTTATCTACCATTAGTCAGCACTTTTATAAGAATAATGGGCATTAACAAATCATAAGAGCAAAAGCACATGCCAAATTTTGCTATGGATTTTAGTAATCAATTTGCACTCCAATTATGACTAAATAATCTTAAAGCAATAGAAAATAAGAAAATTTTCAATTTTGTTTGTTTAATTTTGAAAACTGCCTAAGAAGTCACATAAGCTATAATTAAGTTCAAAAACATGCATAAAAAATAATATACCCCACCCCCGCACTTAAAACTTACATTGTCCTCAAAGTAAAATCAAATGCAAGAAATAGAGCAGTTAAAAAAATAACAATTATAAAAACGTAAAGAAACAAAAATTGATTTCCCTTAGGCTGCCTCCCAAATAGTGCATTTGTTTATTGTCATTGGCTCAACATACAATGATTGTTCCTTTGGAAGCCTCTAGCATTAACACCTCTAAATCCTCCGTTTGAAAGCCTTCAGAATACAGTTTTAAGCAATGATTGTTCACTCTAAACAAACCAACCTAATGGAAACACAACTTACCTGAAAAGAGTTTGAGTTTGGAATGATATAGTAACACTTCCTATCTCACCAAGAAGCTTTTCCTTGAAATTATCTTATCATGAAAAGCTTTCATCCTCTCCTTATATATCACTGCATTTTGATATGACTCATTCGTTATCTCTTCCAACTCTTGAAGCTATGACTTCCTATGCACTCCTGCATAATTCAAATTCATGTTGCATCTTCTAATAACCTAATATGTTTTATGTTGTAATTCTACTAGAAGATGACGTGGCTTCCTAAATACTAGTCTATACGATGAAATCCCAATTGGTGTTTTGTAGGCCATCCTACAGGCTCGCAATACATCTTTTAGTCTTATGTTCCAATCCTTCCTATTCGGTTGCACGATTTTCTTCAAGATTGACTTAATTTCTCGATTTGAGTCTTCAGCTTGCCCGTTAGTTTGGGGATGGTAAGCAGTAGAAACTTTATGCATAATGTGATATTTTATGAACATCACTTCTATTGTCATATTACAGAAGTGGGTTCCTCAGTCGCTAACAATGGCTTTCGATATCCCAAACCTAGAAAGAATGTTAGCCTTAACAAAATCTGTAACAACCTTTGCATCGTTAGTCCTGATGGCTTTGACTTCCACCTATTTAGAAACATTATCAACTGCAAGTAATATATAATTAAAGTCAAAAGATAGAGGGAAAGGTCCCATAAAATCAATGCCTTAAATGTAAAAACTTTTACAACAAAACAAGTGAGTTTGTGGCAGTTGATGGAATAGGTTACCTAACCATTGGCATCTATCATAGGATTTGTAGAAGGTATATGCATTTTTGAACAATGTTGGCTAGTAGAAGCCGCTCTTCAAAACTTTATAATTTGTCCTTTTCACTCCAAAATGTCGTCGACAGACATACAAATGGCAAAAGGTTAAAATTGATGATAATTAATTTTCTGGTATAAACCTCCTGATAACTTGATCTGTAGAGTGCCTCTAAAGATACTGGTCATACCATATGTAATACTTCACTCCACTCTATAGTTTATCCCTCTAAGCCTTTAACAAAACAACGGGTAGTTTGTTGGTAACTAAAAAATTGACAATGTATGCATAACGTGGTGGTATCACATTGACAGAAAATAATTGCTCATTCAGAAAGGTTTCTTCTAGAGGGATATCATCTTCTTCCTTTATCAAAAGGCTGAGATGGTCTGCAACCACATTTTCTTCCCCCTTCTTATCTTTGATCTCCAAGTTGAATTCCTAAAGGACAAAAATCCATCTGATTAGGCTCAATTTTTCTTCTCTTTTTATGAGCAAGTATCGTAAAGCTGCATAGTCAGAATAAACAATCATTTTAACACTAAGAAAATACGATCAAAATTTTTCTAAAGTAAAAACCACGGATAACAGTTATTTTTCAGTAGTGAAATAATTCAGTTGAGTTGGGTTTAGAGTCTTTGAAGCATAGTAGATGGCATGCAATGCTTTTCCCACTCTTTGTCCTAGAACCGCCCCCATTGCATAATCACTCATATCACACATGATTTCGAAGGGGAGGTTCTAATCTAGCAGTTGAATCACCAGTGGGGATGTTAGAAGCTCCTTAAGTTTGTTGAATGCTTCCTTACACTTCTCATTGAGCTTAAAGTAGACATCTTGTTGCAAAATCTTGAATAGTGGGGTGGCTATCTTCAAAGCATCCTTAATGAACCTTCGATATAAACCTGCCTGCCTAAGAAAACAACTCACTTCCCTCATAGTAGAGGGGTAAGGTAAAGAAGAAATAAGAACAACTTCAGACTTGTCTACTTTAATACCCCTAGCAGATATCACATCACCTAAAACTATACTTTGATCGATCATAAAATAAATTTTTTCTAGTTCAACACAAGGTTAGTTTCTATACATCGTTCCAAGATAATGGTAAGATTCTCAAGACATTCATCAAAAGAGGATCCATACACACTTAAATCATCCATGAATACCTCAATAATCTTCTCAACATATTCTAAAAAAATGCTTACCATACACTTTTGGAACGTGGCAAATGCATTACATAATCAAAATGGCATCCTTTGGTAGGAGATGAGGTAAAAAGGGGGTGAGCTTAAAAGCTCGTGGGTAACAAGTTTATAACGAAGAATAAGCAAAAACTTTTTAAACCATTTTACTTGCCATGGAAAACTTTTATTGAGCTCATAAAACACACGTTTCTCAAAATTCTTGTCAAAATTCATAATATTGCAAATCATGTATGCATTCATCATGTCAAATATATCAAAATGAAAATACGCAACAAATGGCTTGAGGGTTCCATAGAACTAGAATGGAGAAACCGAAGTTTACACCATGAGCAGAATGAGTCCTTTTTCGGAGCTCATATGCCACAAGCGGGAAGCCGGGAGAAGGCTCTTGTCAACGTGCACGTGACGAACAGAATGGTTCCACTCTCGCCCAAACAAAAGCACATAATCATGATCCAATCAATTATAATTTCACATTCTCATGCTTTTTCTTCTTTTCATTTAATTAAAATGCCATAGCCTAATTTAATGGCATAACATAATCATACTCTTTCAATGCATAACATAATATGCTACCGAAATGGCACATTTTCAAAACACTTCCGACAGATATTTCTTCTTATACACAGCATGAAAATCAACCCATGTCATCAATGGCGGCTTTGCTTGGTTCCTATGTATGCCTTCCCACCAATAGAGGGCATCTCCCTGAAGCAAACTAGCAGCATACTCAACTTTCTGATCATCCTCACAATCCATCTGATCTAATATCCTCTCGGTCTTTCTCAACCAAATCCCCGCTTCTTCTGGGTCAGTAGTCTCATAGAAATCCACTACTCCATACTTTCTCAACTTACCAAACTGTTTCCCCTTCTTTGCTGGGGTTGGGGCAGAAGATTGTGGTATCTGACTCATAGCCTGGACAAAGGCTTGCGTAAATGCCTGAAACAACCTCGGATTTAATGGAGGCACTTGTTCTTGTAGAACAGGCGAATCTCGGGTGGTGGATGGAGATGGCTCATTACTGTGCCCTACAAAAGTCTCAGCAATTCTTGAGGCTACAGACTCATCCGTACTCTGCTCTCTTGGTGGAGAGGCAGGTGCAATTGATCCCTGCAGAATTCCTGGTGTCCTTCTACAAGATGGCATCTTACTCCTACGAAGAATAAGCACAATGAATTAGCTACATGTCACTCTTCTTTCCTCTACATATGCATGGTATGCATGGTATGCATGTCACGACAACAAATATTCATACAGTACACACATCGCACTAATATGCATTCTAAGCCTAGGAAACAAACCTAAAGCTTTGATACCAAAAATGTTAGACTCTGTTACCGAAGTCTTAACTCCATGCAGCATATCCTAAGACGTGAGTTATTCTCCCAAAGAGAACACCTTATCCATTATCGTGTTTATCCTCTCTTCTCCGATACTACCACTGTCGCGTACTGATTACACATATTCATCACCCATAATTGCCCTCCACAGCTCTCCTTTTTAGTTCAGCACCACTCTTCGACCATCATTTATCCATTTCAACCTAAAGAACCTCAAAGAACAGCATTGGCGAGTCCCCACTTTACATATATGTGCTTCAAACTTACTAGCATAACTTTCACTCTAGACATCCAAATCAAGGTTTCTTTAGCTAGTTTGAAATAGGATTTCATAAACTATAACTTTCATGAAGACCTCGAAGGTCAATTATATCTTCTGGAGGGTCAAAAATGGGACAGAAGATAACCGTAAATAGTAACCTAGACGATAGCGTGAGTAATAACACAGACGAAGTCTGTGAATAGTGACACAGACAATATTTTCCAATTGCCATAACTTTCTCTAGAGGAATCAGATCAAGGTTTTCTTTATATGGTTCGAAAGAGGATTCTAAAATCTACAACTTCCATGAAGACATTCGAGTCCGACTATATCGTCTGAGGGGTCAACAATGGGACAGAAGATAGGTATAGGTGAACTTAGAAGAAGCGAAACATAAAAGGAGTCTATGAACAGTAACACAGACGAATCCTTGTGAACAGTACTACAGACAAAGTTCGTGAACAGTCCCACAGACGAAGTCCGTAAACAGTACCACAGACGACACTCTTCAACTAAATCACTTCTTAACTCCTTCTTATACTCTTTGGCCTATATTCTCTCCTCTGTATTCTATCCTCTGTAGTTGACTTTTATCTTCTATGTTGACCCCTTAT